>UFQX01000912.1:8702-42268 GCA_900497675.1 Arapaima gigas
GGGGGGGGGGGGGTGGCAGGAGAAGACAGGAGAGCGGAAGGTCAAACAATATGCAGCTTCAGTTAGAGTTTCTAAAGTTTTTTTTTACACTTCAGTACAAAATAAGACATTTCTACCCGTTAGTGCTTTGTTTAAACATACTATAGCATAAATAAACAATTTATTTTCAGTGTTCAAACAAACAGTTCCAGTGTGACTGGACAGCTAACAAACTCGTCTGCGTTTCCGCTGGCAGTGAAAAGCAGATCCCCCTCGATCGGCACAGCTCAGCTTCCGCTGCGCGCCGTGTTCGCTCAGAAAAGAAGAATCCAGCACGTACACTTGCCTTTTTCTGTCCTCCCCTCTACTGGGCTAGAAGATTGACCTTTACTCTGCACAATGACCTCTGTTAAAAATGCAGCGACGCCGGGACGCTCCGCTGTGCGCTGAAGTCCGTCCCAGTAAAGAACTACACGTCCCAGAGTGCACTGCACTTGTATCCTATAAGCCACAGCTTTCAGTTAGTCTGGGCACTTTAGTGCATATAGAACACAAAAATTCTTTTATCAGTACAGAAGTGGGATTTTACCTATTGATCGGAACCTTTACTGTGTTAAAGCAAATAGAGATTCTGATGTGCAAAACAGTGCCGCGCAGAACCGATGGGTAAATTCCATTCTCTTCCACGATTTCGTCGTCTCCCGCGTGCTGTCCTGGGCCTACTTGCAGGTGAACACCTCTGTCCGCTCCGAGCAGGTGTTACACTTGACGAAGCAGCACCACTGGAACTTGCAGTTGCACTGCCACACCTTGGTGTACTGGTGCGTGTTGTAGCCGCGGCCGCAGCACATGAGGTCGCAGCCGTCCGTGTGCGGGGAGGTGCGGTTGCAGAGCCGTCCCTGGGTGCCCACGCTGCCCGTGTTGGCGTCCTCCTCGCAGTAGTTGGGCGAGCGGTCGATGTAGACCAGGTCTGTGTCCATGGGCTTCCGATAGCCTTGGCTCTTCTTCACCTTGAGGAAGGTGGGCTGCCGCAGCCGGCTCGCCCTCACCACTTCCACGTGCACCGCCTTGTTGTATTTGTCCTTCAGGATGTAGCCAATCTCCCGGAACTTGGGCAGCGTGGTCCAGCACGTCTTGGTGGTGCAGGAGCCCGAGACTCCGTGACATTTGCACTCCAGCTTCATCCGTTCCTCCAGGACCTGCAAAGAAAGGTTTGCGTCAGAGCAGTACGCGTCGACCGCTGACGTGTCATCCGCTACAAACACCCGCCTTTGCCAGGGCAGAGCTGCGGCGGTGGGGGAGCAGAACACCCTGGACAGGACACCGGTGCATCAGACCCGGAAGATTCTCACACAACACACAGAGAGAGAGAGAGAGAGAGAGAGAGAGAGAGAGAGAGAGAGAGAGAGAGAGAGAGAGAGAGAGAGCGACCAGGCAAACTCCCCGGTGGCGGAGCTGGGTTTGAACCTGCTCCCGAACACACGGGCCAGGCGCTGGGGTGCAGCAGCGTTGCTCACAGCACCACCTCGTCCACATTTCACCATAATCCTAGTCAACGTCACCGGCGCCATCCCTTCCATCTTCTCCAACAGCGTCACTCATCACCCCAACTGCAAACACGGCCATCCTCATCATTATCAAAACCACATGTCTGCCATCAGCATCTTCCTCGCACAGACTCCCCGAGGAACGAGATCCTTATCGAGTTTGGACATTCGTCACACAGCCTTTCAAAGCTGGTTCCCGGTGACGACATGGAAGTGTATCCCCATGCTGTGAGAGGAGAAGAAGAGGAGGTCAGAAATGAGGCCGTTTCACTTGAATTGAATCACTCCATTAGCCATTGGCTGTGGGACAGAAACACAGCTCCGAAAAAGTGTCTTCCAGCAAGAAAACATGACCCCGGCGCAAGTTTAGAAGAGCAATTTAGCTTATGACATGGCAGTTCGAGTGGGAGCACCTTTAAACCCTCTTGCACTTAATCAGCACACGAGCCAGCAAATAAATTGTTCTGACGCTGTGGGCTGACCGAAGCAACTCCCTTGTACCCCAGATGCTACGGCCTCCAGTTCAGCGTGTCGTTTCCCACCATAAAAAACCAATGCGTAGTGCACTTACGGTAAGAAATCATAATCGGGTTTGGCATCCTGAGCAACGTTTCCCTTCAAAAGAGCTCATACGTCGTATTGGACGTCTTAAAGTAGCCGCGCGTCTCGCTGCGCGGTTAACCCTGTAGCGCCGACGAGAAAATCCCCCCCTTCTGCAGCCTGTGTGGGAAACGGCGCGCACGGAGGCCACTGCTACAGCGCCGAGCGTCGCCGCGAGTGCCAGGCTGCGCCTACATTCGCCGCCGCGTGTTCAAACCTGGGTCTGGCTTGCGTTTACCACCTTTCCGGCGAGTTCTGTCGATTCAAGTAGAGCGACTGCTCGTCGTGCTGCCCAATGAGCTCGGCGCGTCGCGACAGCGCGCTTCACGTCATCGTCTCGCCTTTGCCGGCGGCGCTGAGGGAAAGCCAACAATAATATTACTACCATCCCTGCAGCCGCTTCAAAATTATATCGCTGGATTTTTCTCTATATTGTTTTTTTAATTCAAAGCCTGCCTGAGAAGTGACATCGCTTTAGCGTTTTAAGGAACACTAGCTTAGCCGTTTAAATGTCAGAAAACGTGAAAAGACCATTACTGGTGACATTCTACTCTGTAATTCTCCTTCCCGTCCAGAAGACCACATCAGTGCTGAGGAAAAACATATAAAAATCTCCTTCAACTGTGTGCATATAGCGTCAGCCCGGACTCAAAGGCGGAGCGCCGCCGCTTGATGCGTCACGGGCGTGACGCCCTGACATTCTCGGCCACGTTCTGGGACGAATCAGCAAATACCACCGCAATCTCTAGAAGGATCCGGAACGGTCGAGGGGCAGCCGTTTCTTAAAGCCCATTTCTAAACTGCTTCCCACTTTGTGTTGAGCGCTTCCCTCTTTTATTTTAACACTTCATCAAAGTTTGCCAACATTTCCTAGTTCCAGAAGGAAAAACACCCACGGCACAAGGTGTGTCACCTTGACACCATGCTGTTGACTGTGTCCTTTTTTTCTAAGTGCGTAGTTTATAAGTACGAGCGCGACTAGAAACAGAGCTGCTGCGGTCTCTTCTTCCTCCACGAACACGGAGCCACGGTCATACTTTGCATAAAGAAAACATCCGACCAGAAAAAAGTGTCTGTTGAGTGAAAATAGGATATTCAAAGTATCCCCGGGAACAGCGAGGTCAGTCACGAACTGTTTACGTAACGTAATCCTACCCCCCCGCGTCCGTCAGAAAGCCACTGTCCCGGCTTCGAGCGGGACTCCGCGGTCCGCCGAAAACGCGCAGACGGCTGACGACGGGGATGCGATCGAGAGGAGGAGGCCGAACGCCGGGATCATCTCGAAATCCTGCTTCTCCTGACGTCTCGGCACGGAGGTCCAAGAAACATACGGCACAGACCGCAATTATTGCTTCATATGGAAAGCAACTGATTGAGGCAGAGTTGGAAAGCCTTATTCAGCGTTGTCCATCATAGCCCGTCACCTGCTACCAATTAGCAAATAGGCCTGGAGTTTCGTACCGCCATCGTTCACGTCAAACACAAAGTGCACTTAGGATGAGAGCAAATTGACTGCATGTGGACTAAATTGCTCGTCTGGCGTTTGTGATTCTCTGTTGTCACCCGTAAACCATGGGTTCCGCCGTTCCACACTGACAGATATTTACTGCCGCCAGTTCTCAACGCCACGGCACTGCAGCGAGACGCAGGACAGGCGGGCTGGCCAACGTGGAGATGCTGCCATTCCAGGCTACGTACTTCTGCCCTGGGGAAGGAGCTCGAGAACTAGAGCCATAAGCCTGACGTCTCAGAGCATCAAAGTTCTGTGTCGCAAAACAGCGGTAACAGGTCAGGTGAGACAGCCTTCCACACACAACAGTAAACACTCTCGGCCCCCGGGGTCTTTTCACGTTCGGTCTATTTGCGCACGAATTGTGTATTTTGGTTTCTTACTATCTGCTTTTGCACAGTTTCAGCAGGTGTAATTATTCACACACATCTTTAGTTGGAGAAGCTGCATCTTTCTGAAGAAGGCCTCCTTACATGCCTCAGTTTCATTTCAAGACCTCCTGGTTCCTTTTCATTGACCACGAATATGTTTTAGAGGCAGGAAATTGTACCTGTAACTGAAAACCCGTTCAGTGGCTGTTACCTCCAGGCGTAGGACATCGGTTTGTGGCCAAGGAGAGGCTCGCGCTCTAAGCCAACATGCAGTTCCGTGTCCCGAAACGACCGGCGGTAAACAAACGCGGCCGAGCAAAGACGCGGGGCAGACGATACCGCTGACAAAAACAACCCCCGGGGGGTCGGGGGTAGCAAAACACGACTTAACCAGCTGAAAGGAACCAGCGAACGAAAGTCTGGCGGTGACCTGTGTGCTCAGCCGCACCACCTCTGACTGCGGTCACTGTCCTGCTTCGGCCTTCGGCAACAGCGGTGTTCGGACACGGACACACACACACACACACACACACACTCACAGAGGTGTTGATGAGAGGGTTAGTCGGTGAAGAGAGTAAGCGATCCGCAGCATGAGGGCGTTTAGCCAGACACACAACACTTCAAACACACTCCATCTATGACATAAGAGGTGAAAATAGGAAATGGATTATTCTGTGCTTAGAATTACTGAAAGAATTATTGGCAAGAAATGGCAAAGGAAATGGCAACGTGTGCCCAGGATGTATGTCCTGCTAACAATCGCCCTGGTGGTGAGTTGTATGGGTGAATGCTGTTTTCTGTAGGGTTACCTTTCTTCCTGCCTCATTGTTATGTAGGTTCATCAGCCTCCTGGCGTTTTTTTTGATCTCGCGGGCGTCTACGAACCTTCGGGAGAAATCGATGCCGTACTTGATGTCTGCTGAGCAGCCGCCCCACTTCCAGCCCTCCTCCTGGTTGTAGTAGCCCTGCTTCTCGCGGTCGCACCCGCAGTGGCTCAAGTTGCCCTGGCTGCAAGCTGCCGTGACGGCATGGGCAACGCCTGCTGCCGTGATGGCGTAGGTGA
Source organism: Arapaima gigas (assembly GCA_900497675.1). Classification (NCBI taxonomy): domain Eukaryota; kingdom Metazoa; phylum Chordata; class Actinopteri; order Osteoglossiformes; family Osteoglossidae; genus Arapaima; species Arapaima gigas. The sequence goes on from UFQX01000912.1 coordinate 13,773, forward strand.
AGGCCGCCTCCCTGCTGCCTGTCGGGGGAGGCAAACGGGCGGCACGTGAGCTTTTAAATCAAGGGCCTCATCTTCAGAGACTTAACCGATGAATAAATGCACCAGCCCCCACTGAGCGTGGAGATGCCGAGATGCATTGACTATTTATAAAATCATTAAACATGATTAAAATGACTTTGTGACAAGAACAACAGACAATCAGACATCAGTGCTGTACAATTACACGAAATGATACTGGACCGTATTACCACGGCTGCACGTGGCTGGTCAGCTGCCTTCACAAGGCCGTGCTCCCGTTCCTCATACTCTCCTACAACTAGCAACCTGCTCCTTGGGGCACAACTGCTAAAAACTTATTTACTAACCACAGCACAGCAGGAGACAAACTCATCTCCAGAAGGTGCGGCAAACCACAGTGTTGTTGCGAGTGTTGTGACTCCCTGCGATCTCAGTTCCCTGGAAGGCTCCGTTCAAAACCCACATTAAGCCACACCTGATATGGTAATACAGTGGAAAGGTTGCAGGCGAAATCATTTCTCTAAGTACATTTAGTGAAGTTTGAAGCAATTTTAAGAGGAGGGAGGCGGAGTCCTGCAGGTTTTCACGCTCTGTGTCGACTGCAACCCCTGGATCACGTCCAGCTTGCTGCGTGTGGTTCGGTCGTGTCGAGAGTTGTCTATCAGGGGTGCTGTCCAAAGTGCTGAATTCCTCCTCAAAGCACCTAACTGGCCACGTTACTCCAGCCAGGTCCGCAGCTTTGCCAAGTCCGTCTCACCGTGCTGGTTTCTCACTGACAGCACAACTGTTTGTGTCCCACATCCACGTGCCATCACTGTCCCTGAAGTCTACTTCTGCCTTACTTCCCATGGCTTACGTTTCGTCTGTTGTCAAGACGTGTTGCTCTGAGATACTCCAATGCGGTGGAAGGGCTTCCAGATCCAGGTTCCTGCAACAGTGGGGGCTTCAAAGCCTGCGAGCTTTCAGACTGATGGTGTAACGTGAGAAAAACACTAACTCTTTGGTGAGGGACGCGGGCAATCTTTGCTGCAAGTCACAAATGTACATGTTTTCTATTATGTGTGTTAGTTTCACTGGGGTAATCCTGAGTGGCCCGCAGCTGGGATATTTCAGAGGATCATAATAAGTTAACGTCTGACATAAGACAGAACAGGTCTTATTTTCATTTAGGAATTGCTGCTATTGTTTTATCCGGCTAAAACCAAAATGTGTGTACGTGCGTGTGTTTGCAGGACCGCAAGCCCCCGAGGCGAGTGTTTTCATTTTTTTTTTTTTTACCCCGTATATCGGGTTTCTTTCAATCTCAACTGTTTTCTGTTGTCCGGGCAGTTTGTGTTTTCTGGCTTGTGAGAAAAGTGCATCAACATACATACATCTACCACAATGATGGTGTGCTGAAAAAGATCTAAAATGGAAACCGAATTTAAAAGCAACTTTATACATAAAATCTCTAGAACCGCAAATGGCAAACCAAGTAATTGGACTTTAAATGCGTAATATTGTGCTGTGTTTTTCACTTCTACTGCAGTGATTCTGCGATCGGTTACAGTTGGAGCCGTTGTTGGTCCCTGGCAGCACTGCTGCAGCTAAAGCTCCTCTGCTGCCGTTCGGTCACAGCGAAGACTCAACAGCACCGTCAGGAGTGGCAGAGCGGAGTCAGGAGCCACCCTCAGACCGTGGGGAATACTGGGGGTCTGCTGTCCCTGTTCGGTTAGCTGTCATCCTGAGACCAGAAGCCCCCAGCTGGGCAGGAAAACGCTTGGACCACGAGCGGCCCTAAAGCATACGTGCTTCTCCTCCTCATCCTCATCTTTGGGCGGAACATGAAAAAAAACTGATTGTGTGGTTTTTGTTTTTTTCCCCATATAATTTCCATCTGCAGCTCAACAATTCGTGCTGCTTTTCTTAAACACTGGGTGCCGACGGAGGTGGATATATGGAGCTTCGCACACTGCAACATCTGGCTCACTGATTTCTCTGGCTTCATGCTTCCATGGTTCGCATTTCCGTAAACTACCGGGTTCCTATTTTCAGATTGCTCGTTTCCCCATTTTGACTGGTTTCCCAGTTCCTTAGTTCCAATTCACTGGTTCCCCAGCTCTCAGGTTCCATGATTCCATGGTTTCTTTCCTGGTTCCCCTTTTACATAATTGACTAGTTTCCCGATTTCTGATTCCTTGGTTCTCCAGTTTCCTACTTTCACACCTTCCTAATCCCTAGTCGTCAAAGTTCACCGGTTCCCTGATCTCAGGATTCTTCAGTTCCTCAGTTCTTTGGTTCCCTGATCTCAGGATTCTTTAGTTCCTCATTTCTCTGGTTCCTTGGGTTTTCTGGCTCAGTAGCTCCTCAGTTGTCCCATTTCACCAGTTCCTCAATTCTCTAGATCCCTAAATTCCCAACTCTGTGGTTCCTGGAACAGCCAGACTCGAGTCCAAACGCTTGCCTTGCATTTGACCAAAACACACTTTGCTCCTGTTGGACTCTACGGTACAGACGGGATTTTGGACACGTCGCGTACTGCTGTGGGTTCTGCAAGTATATGGACACACAAGACATCTTCTCCTGCAGGAGCCCTGGTACTGGGTATTTTGTGCCCTACGATTACCTATTATGTGGTACCAACTCTAGGTCATGTTCTCTGGGAACCTGTATTATGCAGTCATCTCACAGGGCTACCTGTTACGGCTCTGCTCTGGCGTACCTGCACTGTGACTCCCGCATCACATTTACACTTACATAGCTGCCATCTTTACCAAGTGCTCGGGACGCTTCAGTGCAGCTCTCCACAGTCAGTCGTACATCTAGACACCACGACAATGCAACACACATGCGCACACAGCAAAGGCAAGTTTAAAGTCGCCGATCTGCATCACGCACACGGCTTTCCCTGACCTGGAAGACAGCATGCGGCTCCCATTTGCTGCGGCAGACTTGTTGTTCCTGAAGAACTGCAGGGAAGACCTGAAGAGTCCCAGCTAGAGCACAGCCTGGATTCCAGAGGAACCACCCTGGGATAGCCTTGTGAGCCGCCAGCGGAAAGTTGGAGCAATCAGTAAAACCTCAGCAGACTTGGCCGGGTCCAGGGAGAAGAATCTGAGATTATTAAACCAGATGTCTAATAGAGTTTAGCGGCAAGTGTCTGTGATGGCGGGTACGAACATGAGAGCGCTGCACACAGAGCAGGTACAACCAGCCCTCTCCTCGGCATTTCTTTGGTTGGAAGTACGTCTCACACAAAAGCACCTACAGCGAGCGCTGCATGAACCCAGTGGCGTTGAGAACTATAAAACTACACGAAAACCACCTACAGGATGTATTCAATTTGTCAAGAAATTAGGTCCTAGTGGTACCACGCATTTTACACAACAGCGGCGCATTTTACTATGGTGAAAATGGAGATGTAATTCCAAGCAGTGCATATTTTATACTTAGAAGTATATCATCTATATACCAATTTTATTTTTCCCCAATAAAAAATGGCTCACAGTCCTTAACCGAGCGCAGTTTTCGTGGTCTAGGGCGAGAGAGAAAAGTGACACCCACTGTTTAGTGTGACGCACTGCAGCTAAATTCACCACCATAACCTGACAACACTTCCACGATTCCCGCAGAACAATCCACTGCAGCTTATACATGTCGAGCAGAGGGGAGTCCGCTGCCGCAGCTTCGCTCCTGCTCGCTCAGGTTAAAAGCCACTGCGCATTAACATCACTACGTTACAATATTATCACTGGCAACCAGTGCTGGGGTTCCATACACAGAAAATTCCCAACCTGCTTTGTGCAGCACGGCAAGGCTGACTAACCTCCGCTGAGCAACTATATCTGTTCCATTCTGCGTGCTGCTGCTGTGATCATACACTGAGTACAAATTAAAGACAAGGTGGTGGTTTCTGAGGTCGGCAGCGGGATATGCGAGTGCATCTGTTCTCCTTTTCAGTCGCCCCATATTGTTTTACCAGAGCTGTACAGCATGAGCTCCACTTGGTACTCGCACGTGGCTGATGAGCATCTCGCTCCTTCTTCCAGCATTATAGTTCTATATGAAAGAGCAACGGCAAGGGGGCTGATTGTCAGTAGACAGGGTAGGCGGATCTCCTACCTGACAACCTCTCAGCACACAGACACAGAAGACTGCAAGATGTTACGATGCTTAAAATGAGTTTTCCACCACTACAACCTAGAATCTTCCCCCAAAAGGTCTCATTCATGATTTCCTATCTATCTATCTATCTATCAACATCCTGATGCATCCAAAGTATCTACTTACATACATTCCTGTTCATTCATTTGTTTATCTACATATTCTTAATTCCTTTACTGGCTTGTTGTTGATTTATCATTGTCCTCAGCGGGGTGTGGGTTTGCTTTGTATAAAATGGGATTTTATACTGTAATGTCTCATTGTATGACGTCAAAACTCTAGAATAAACGTCATTTTTAAAAAGTACTATTTTCACTGAGCGCAGCTGAACTACTGCAAAACACAGTGGTGACAGATACTTTCGACACCCATTCAGCCACACCACCCATTTCCCCTAAAAAAAGCATCATAAAAAAAGAGCAAAGTGTGCTGTGTCCATTGTGTGTCGGGACCATCAACAATAACAATGAGCTTCTAACTATGATTTCTCAAAATGATTCTTACATTTAATCTCCGTTTACCTCCTTTATCACAAGAGATATGTGAAGGGATACCTACCTACCCATGTTGGGTATCACTGGCCCCATCCCTGCTCAGTCCAACAGAAATGTCAGGCTTCCCCTTGTATTCAACATTAAAGTCTTAAACTGGAAAAACTACAACGGCGAAGAGGCGTGAAGGTGCCGTTTAGCAGTTCTCTTTTACCCTGCGTGCTGATGGATCCGACTCAGAGAGGACTACAGTAGCCAGTCCAAGTGTTCAAGAAAAACTAGTGTTACTATCAAAAATACCGATTGTTTCCAGTCCGTCACAGGGAAGCCACAGACACCCATCCCCACACTGGGGGTAATTTTGTCACCAGTTCCCTTGAAACATGTTTCTGGACTGTGGGAAGAAAGTGGATGACCTGGAAGAAAACCACACAAACATGGGGACAACATGCAAACTCCGCACAGGCTGAGCTGGACTGGAAGCGCTGTGAGGCAGCAGTGTTACGCACCGCAAAACCTACAGTTAATTCAATTCTGTGCAAATTATTTGTACAGTTTCACACACACTGTGACAATGCAATAAATGGCTAATATGCACACAGAATTAATACATTTGCCTTAATGTTATCGTAGGCAGCATTTGTCATAACTCTGCGCTGAGTGTTATGAACAATGAGGAGTGGCGCATAAAAAGCAAGAGTGATCCACGAATCATTAAAACAGACCGAGAAAGAAAAACCAAAGAGTAAAAAACAATATATTAAATAATAAAATAAGTGTGAAAATAAAAAAATACAGAAGATAATCGGTATGTTGCTAAAGTATAACTCTGTGTAAAATCTGTGCAGTCGCTGAGATGAGAGGGTGCGTGCGTGGGGTTCACAGCCCCACTTCAGTCTTACGACACGTTGAATCAAGGGAATAAAGACGTGTGTCAGAATAACCAGCAATGTGGGCCTCTTTGTCTATCACAACAACTGGCATTTAAATAAATATTATTTAACAAGGCAAGAAATACACAGTAAATGAGGCGAGGCGGCGCAAATATGTTGAGACAAAGAGAAACAGGCAGAAACAGCTGATAACACCCCTGCGCGCATCTGGCTCCACATAAATTTGTAGCAGAATACAATTACATTGCATGCAGTATTATTTTATTACACTACACTGCACAGATACTTATTTGTAGACTTTTAAAAAATTGATTATGATTTGTATTCACATTTTGATCTTTAATTATGGATGAGCTTTGGATAAAAATTTGTTACAGAAAAGGTTTCTGACCAGATACAGATATGTAGGTATTAATCTTCATTATAGCAGATGCCGTTGCAGTTATAGCAAAAATTCGGATATAGGGTAGACTCACCCATCAAAACAGCCATGGAGAGATGCAGACCTCACTCACCGCTAACGCCCACATACAGCCCAGGTGGGAAAACCCGAGTGCCCCTGATGACACAGCACAGCACTGGGTGAAAGGTCTCAGGACTCCTACTACCTACCCACGAGGAGGGTTCAGTTCTACCTGATAAGCCTTCACATCCCCTCATTTCCCAAGAGCCTGCTTGTCCTTCCCTGTTTATTCTGGCACGGCCCCCTGCAGGCAGCTCATCATACCGGCCCCCAGTCAGCTTTCCTGCATTCCACCACCAGGCACGTATCTCCGTGTGGGGTCCTTCTGCTTTATCTCCAGGGCTCTGGCAGCTTGCTGGCAATGTGCTTTTTTCCTCCTTTCAGGGAAGGAGTACTGCAGCCACGCTTGAAGGTGTTAATAAATGAAATGAAATAAATGAAAATGCATTTCTGCACTTAAGTCATGGATACTACACGGAAATATTAAGATGGAAAAAGCCAAGTCAAACTGTCCTCTTCCGAACACTGGGAGAAAGAATCCCCAATCAGCCTTTGAATTACAGTTACGAAGGATTAATTATTGTGGGAAACAAATTCGTGTTGTGCGGGCGAACGTGCAGTTTAGATATGGAGCAGAGTAAGACGGGTCCTCCACCACCCTGGCTCCCTTCATTCCACTGTCCACTCCGGCAAGATTTACAGAGAGGTCCGCAAGTGCTGCCGCCGCCCAGGGTCGCGGTCCTCGTGCCGACATATGGCTAATTTATGGTACCTTTCCTACAAGCCATTCATCACCCAATTCACTTTTCTCACTTAGCTCACTATTGGCCTAAGGCGGACAGTAAGAATATGTCTCTTTTATCACCGGTTTGAAGAGCCAAATATGTCGGATTAGGGAAAGTATACATTTCTCACTTTAATTGATGCCTCTAATAGAGCAAAATACAGCAAAACAAGGCATGAGGAAGGTTGAAAAAACACAGCTGGAAAACTTCAACTTTATATCTGTCTCTTTATCTAAAAAAAAATGACTAAAAACGATTTATAAATCAAATACATATTTTTTACTATTCACGGCACAAAACATGAATTACAGAATTCCGTGAACAGGAAGTGTGACTTACTAGGTTCAGTCTGGGTTTACTGAAGATTGTGACGGAATGTATGTATATCGTGAGGAAATGTCTGGGCTGCTTGAGCGCGAGTGTGTCCTCGAGCCTCTCGCTATGTATGTAAGCAAGTGCACAGCTCGCTTTCATGATGTATTTCAAGTATAAAAAGTGATCAGGCTGAGAAGACAAAGAAAATCCTAAATATTACAACTCAAACAGCCTTAATGGCTGAAACGCATGAAGATTCACAGGCCCAACCTTCCAGTCATGTTTTGCAACGGTTATCAGCCATGAGGCTCCATCTATGCCAGTTCTTGTCCTGGGTGTGGAAGAGCGAGAGCTGGCATCTACAGACCAGCAGGTTCATGCATGAACAGTTACCATCTGGTTTCAGTTCCCTACGTAAGAAGCGCAGAACTCCTCTGCAGCTTCCCCAGCACCGGCGGCCAACGGTGGTGCAGGCTCTGCTACGGCAGCCCTGCAAGCCTCCTATAAGCCGGACAGAGAGGAATGGCAAACCTTAATGCGGTATTATCTCTTGTCTTGGCAAGAACATGAAGTGTAATTAAAAAAAAAACCACTGGTTTTGTACAGCCCTACATTCGGTTGTTTCATTCAATAGTTAGAGCGAGACAGATGTTTGCAGCTGGATAAAAACTGACCTTAACCGCAGCAGCTTATTAGGTTTCCTGCTAATTGGCCTGTTTTATTTGCATCATTAAGGTTGCACTGTAGGACCAGAGCCTGCCAGCACCCGAATGTTCCTCAGCAATGGCAGCACTGGGGCAACACGTCCCAGGCCTCGGCTCGGCCCACACAGTCCTACCGCAATGTTTATGGGACTGCTGACAAAACCACGCAAATCAATGCTGATCTGATCAATTTATGCTGTGGTTACAATATTAACATGCTGCACTAAATGACAAAACACAGATGAAACAAAGCTAAATGGGCAAAATATCTGGAGATGAAAATAAATTGCAGTAATAAGCATAAACAAATAAAGAAGAACAGATAAAGCAGTAAATCACATTCCATGCCAACTTTTTCAGATCTCAGATATCCAGCAGAGAGGAATGCATTTTGCTAACCATAAAAAATATAATTCATCTTCTGAGCTAGATTCTCAGTACTTCTTGTGTTTTAGTTTAATGCATAAAGACTAATGCTACCCTTGGTTTTGGCATGCAGTCCTGTAGCTGAAACCTCTTTTGTAAAAGCTAATTTTTTCCACTAACATACAGAAATAAGTCATGATGGTCCACTTCTGACTAAATTAAACTACTGACTGCGAGCCACTTTGAAAACCGGTAGATATGCCTAAAATTTGCGGCACTGCTTTCAAAATTTGGTGCTACAAACACGATACCAAACAACAGCAAAACAAATGTTTCCCGTCATGGTGATGCTCTACTAAACAAATCCTTCTTGCAGACCAGTCTTTTCACTGACCACCCCGAGCGGAAAGAACTGCTTTCCACGTACCGATCGAGCATACGTGGTCCACAAGCCATTCCGTGCCGCTGGCTCCTAGTGAACCTGCCGGCTGAAAGATCTTTTGATAGATATTTGCCCCCTCCCACCGTTCCTCACCTCCAAGGCTGTGTGGGAGCTGTACATCAGGGTGGTACGCCAGCGCTGCTCCTAGTGTATGCACGAATGCAATTACAGACTTATTCCGCCCAGTGCTTTGCCCCTCCACACCCCGGGCGGCTCAGTCAGAGAGCACCGGACGCATTTCTCACACCCGTCACCCATCGTGCCGTGGTCTGCTTTCTCCACGCTTCGATTGCAAGGTCGGAATCGCCAGCGCCTCTCAGCCCCGTCTGCTGGGGCAGAACCAGCTGCAGGTAATATCCTACAGGTCAAACAAGTGCATAATGGAGAGGATGAACGTTTAGCGTAAAAAGACAGATTAGCTTTATGTCACCCTTTGCACAGTGTATTATCGCAATTTCTCTGCTCTCTGTCGCACGGGAAGTGGCCCCGAGAGCTCCCACCGGCCTCGAGCGCCGGCCCTGCAGTCACACCGAACTTATAAATAATTACTTTTCTAGTTACCTTGACACGGTCGTGCCGAGAAGCGAGCGAGGCTGCGGCACTGTACAACAACAACTGTCCTAACATCAACAGCCGCCTCTCACAAATCGACCGATGATCGAGCCGTGTGCTTTACAGCTTCAGCAAACGTAGCGAACTGTGTGGCGAGCAGCCAGCGATAATGATCTCTCCGTTGCATCTCTTTATTATTAGTCTTTGGACTCCATATTACTGTTCCAAACCAATGTCAGCCACGTCCACGAACAGCGCTCGGCCAGAACTGTCCGGTTTACAGTTCGCACGAGGCAACCTTGTCAAGCCGTCCTTGTCTGAAACTAATGGAGTATTTGCTCAGAAGGCTTGGACGGTCTCTACTATCCTCAGACCGTGGATTATCGAAGAACAAAACCACAGTTATGAGCCCTGTGTCCATTACTGTGACAAACCTGTACCAAGTGGGGGCCATTCGCGGCCTCCACATCTCAGAGTCTCTACCAATTTCAGGAAACCAAACTGCACCAATTTCACACACGTCCGTCTAAAATTAACACTTGTCGAAATAAAACAGATTGCCTGCAATGTACTGGCATCCAGTCCATCGTGTACACCTCCTAGCCTAACACCTGGTGATCCAGGGATACGTTCCAGACTCTCACGACCCCGACAAGGAGCAGCAATTAATGAATATGAATGAGTGAGTATAAAATGTATATAAATATGGAACAGCCAACATTTCAGTAACACAATCTTTCCTCTGAATCTAAACGTCCTGGGTTCTGTAATATTGAATAACCCAGTTATTAAGTTATGTCTTCCTGGAAAGGCAACGTCATTCCACAGAGCATGTCCAAGCTTGACCAATCCCATCTGAGTGGTGGGCAGTGCAGAAAGAAAGCATTAGCCTTGCGGTTCCCTGATTTTTTAACTCCTCAGTACCCGAGGCGTCCGCAGCGAGCAGCGCAACGCTGAGCAGTGGCTATTTGGCTGCGTCGAGTCTGGACTGAAATATAAAGTAAAACAGATACTTGCGCAGACATTATGCGGTTGTTTACCATTGATTTTCCGAGTCCTAAGAAAAGCATTGCGATTTCCCACAGGTACATACCATGACCTTATACGCCCTACTGTACAACATCCAAGCATATTAAAGTAGAAATAATTTGATCGTAATTGTCATGAAACATTTAGAGTTGGAACGTGCTCTTTGTAATCTTGAAATGATCAACAATCATGATTAATAGGGCGTATATTTTTCGGTGTAAGTATAAATTAGGTGTCCACTGCGATCCCTTAACCAAACTGTTTATTGTCATTTCAAAACGGAAACTTCATACAGTCAATTATGGTGTGTGAGCACATGTTCTCATTAATGATGCCCATCTGGCTCTTATGAAACTGAACAGACTGTGAATATTACCTCTTTAATAACAGACTCTGTCTCTTACTATAAAGGGCCCGCTTGGCTCGGCAGGGAGTACTGCAGGAGAAAGAGGGAGACGGAGAAAGACACGGAGGATGGGAGAAGGAACGTGAAGGAAAGGAGAAGGACCGCGACGAGACAAAAACGCGTAGAAGGAACGGCACGAGCACGGTCTTCTGAACAGAAAGCATTCAGGCAGCACTGGGACGTGACTGCTGTCGTGGCCGATCCTCGAATGGGCAGTTTGTGATCTTGTAACACAACGCTGGCCTCACTGTACTTAAGTGTCAGAACTGCCAAAGCTGTTCTTTTAACAAAAGAAAACCCTTTCACCTTGCTTGACCTTCAGGTTATGTGACCTTCGCCCTTTGTGACCCTCGCTCCAGTATGATTTTCACCCTGTGTGTCCTTCAGCACACGATTTGTTACAGTAAATATAAATACTGTGTTTTCCACTTATTTTATACTTTTATCCAAAACTAACCATAATTTAGACCTTTTGTGAAACTATATGTTTTTTTTATATTTCTGCAGGCCTTCGACATCACGCTGTCTTTCAGAGTAACTGTGCTACAGTCGGCCATCGGCAACATTCTGAGCTACACTCACTGGCCACTTTATTAGGCACGCCTATGCAGTACTTTGTGGGAGCCTCTAAGCCCCCAGAACAGCAATGCGTTCAGCAACAAGGTGCTGGACACACTCCACAGGGTCCTTGGTCCATGCTGGCTTGAGTGCTTCATACACTGTCTGTAGATATTTTGGCAGCACAATCCTTCTGCTAACATTGCGTTTTACCTCACCATAACGACGCTTTAACCGCTTGAGAACCCGAGGCTGTAAAGACTGCTGGAGTAAAGTAAAGGCACTGTCATGTTTGTGGAACCGTCCAGAGATGATGTGTGCTTTGTGACGTGGCACATTATTCTGCTAAAAATTTAGGAAAGGCTAGACTGACCATGGAGAGACACATCCAGTCAGCAGCAATGTTTTGGTCATTTTTGGCATTCAAAAAATGCTTGTTTGGTACAAAAAAACCAAATGAGTACAGGGAAAACACGCTCCACTCCGTGACGCCCCCAAGACCGGTCTGTGCTGGCCTGGTATGCCTAATAAAGTGGCCAAACCAGGGAGTATACGTGCGATATTTTATTTATGGGTGTGTACCTGCTACGGTGGCAAACGAAGAGCGTGGACAGCAGATTTTCGGGCTTGTGACAAGCTTGCTGCTATTCGGTTACGATCAATCTTCAGCACAAAACCTCTTAAGATTTGAATTTAAACCCAAAAGCTTCCCCAGAGTCAGAGCTGAATCATGACAGAGGTAGAGACATCTGTCTCGCAAAATTAGGTTTCTAACTATGAAACACAAACACTGCCTGAAAAAGACAGAAGGCAGCAAGAAAGCAGAGCAGATTAGTTAGCAAAACACGTTGGTTGTGACATGACAAAATGCCTTTGAAGTAATTGAATGTAACAGTCAGCCATTCCGAAAAACCAGTGATTGTTTGCAGAGTTATTGGATTAAACACACAATCAAACCGCATTTCGAGAGCAACAAAGCAATTTCGTGAAAAGCAATTTATCCGAGTCTGCTTTAAATCCTGCTTCCCAGAGCAGCATGTGAATTTAAACAATGGCACTGGAGCAGCTTCTCTGCTGGACTGCATATCTGCGGTCTGCACACATGAAGCTGACATGAACACAGCCGCCCTGAAGATGAGGACCAGGCCTCTCCGGACTCCACAGCGCTACAAACTGGCCCTTGCTAGCAGTGTCCCTTTCCAAGCCCTCTTATTTTCTCCTTTTGCATTTTTAGGTGGCCGTTTCATAACTCTGGTGCAGCCAGCAATGCATGGCATGCAGCTAACCAAACACACATCTCCAGTCGCAACTTGGATGTGCCATGCAGCAGGAGCAGAACATTATCCACTGGACTGAGGGAACCTCCAGTGAATGATTTTACATAAATTCGCCGTAAAAATAAAGGTATAATATTGACAGTATAGGAGAGCAGTAAAATGTGTGCAGCTGTAAAAGCTGGACTGCATGCAGATGAGGTCTTGCATGTGGCAACCGGTGCATAATACGTGGCTCTCCTGTTATTTTGGCTTCGGAGATAACAATCCTGTACTAGGTACGGGAGGACCACCTAAGCGGTTGTTTTTCAGCTACGAAGCCCCACTTCTGAAACCAAATCTGTGCCACAAAGCCCAAGCGCTGACTGCCTTGCATGTCTACGCAGCTCCACTCGGAGCGCGGTGGAACGGCGGCAGCGGCGGCGTGCCGGCTAGCAGACTCACCTACTCGGAGCTCCTGGCCGAAGACAGTCCTCTCACCCAAGGCTGAGCAGTTCCAGCGACCGTAGCGGAACTGGTACTGACATTCGTTGATGCCCATCTGCGCACCCTCGCCGATGACGATGATGGCATCGGGGCGACTCTGGCAGATGGCGCGCTGCCTGGGAGCCAGGCCTGGGATCTTGTTGCAGATGATATTGGCACCCAAGGCAACGACTGAGGACAGGGCCCTGGGGAGAAGCGAACTGGCATTAGCGCTGCCATTGTTTCTGACACTGAAACAGCTGCACACACTCGTTCCGTATTACTTCTAAAGCCTCTATCAGAATAAGCCTTGTGATTCTGTCACATTACATACACATGAACACTTTCTGCAGACCGGAAACTCTGAAGATAACTAACATGAGGAGGCGAGACAGCAAAAGAGCACATTATACCATAACAGCAAACTGGAAGTACATCTTCTATTATTTCTGTAAAATTCCATCACGTGGAAACAGGGCTAGAGCTAGGAATTGTGGCAATTCGGCGCCCCCCCCCACTTTAAACAAAATAATCTGGAATTTTTGTGGGCTCCGTCCAGGTGGCGGCCCACTAGAATTGTCACCACCATTCACCACGCCAACGGGCCAAAGCTTAATGAAGAACCACTGTCTGCGACCCACTTTGCAGAATAATTCAGAAAACACATGTGAAAACGCATGAACCACGTGAAAAAGAAAAACTATTTCATTTATTTACATGAGCACTACCTCTCCGTGTTGGCTTGGCAAGTGACACTGTGAAACGGCCTGAGGTTTTTGCTCTAACAGTTAGGTAATATTGTCAGAATTATTTCCATGCAGCGCTGGAGCTGCGCCGAGGGCACTTTTTTCACATTTGTAATTATCCTTCTCGAATTCAGACGTGGTTCATTTCTCGACCAGGACCTTACACAAAAATGTACTTCTTTGTAATGTAAGACATATATGTTTATAGCATACATATCGCATAACAACCTTCCCATAAATGATGTGAGGCACAATACACTGTAGATCAGACATTAGTTGGTCACTGGGCTTTTGATTTATTATCTTTTACCAGCGAAGAAGAAAATAACACATTAACAATACTTTCTAATAACCAAATAGAAAACCCATCCGTACAATCTCCTATCCACTGGTGTCTGTTGATGAATTTATAACATAAGCAACTCCTGCCTTAGTTAACATCTGACCATCGGTTTCATCTATTATTTATACAACCAGCAAAAATGTAATAAGACACACGTACTTCAACTTATTCGCCCGATAATCCCATCTCAAACATTGCTATAAGTACCCTTTATAACTTTCACCTTATCTTTTCAATTTACTGAACTACCGTAAAACAAGTTTAAAATGACTGAAAAAAACAGTATATTAATTTAAATCCAGCTGTCTGTCTACGGACCAAACATGTGCCACCTTCACGTTGTTGTCGATCGCCAGCACTCAGGTGTAAAATAACAGGCGTCAGGTGGAAACCTTGGGAGCAGGTGGTGTCTCTGGATTCACAGACACGTGGTTCAAACCTCGTGTTGCTGTAGAACATTTCAGCAAAATGCTAACCCTGGACTGTTCCAGTAAAAACCACACCACTGTTTAAATAGGGTAAATCACTGTAAGTTGCTTAGGGGAAAAAAAGAGTCACATAAATGTAAACTGCGGTGACACAAGCAGTCCCTCATTCCCGCCCTGTTTGGGTGCATTTTATCACCAACATCTGGCTTTGGAAACCCAGGCTGGTTCAGTATGCAAAAGACAGAGGTCCCCACCTCCAGGTCACCTGTAGACAACAGCTCCGTCTCGCTTTGGATGGTACTCCTGGCCTCACGCTTTTCATTAATGTTAACGGGAGTCTGGGGTACACACGGGATCACGCGAACAGAGGCAAGTTCTTACGAAGCTTTCAGGCCTCGCTGCCTCACTGACAAACACTTCGTGCCTTTCGTGTCGTGGTTGCTCGTGTCCACGGTCCCCGAGTGGAAAATGTCATTAACCTCAATGGTCGCGCGAGCAGCACACAAAGGAGCGCTGCCGCCTCACGGCGCCTGGGCCGTGCTGGTGTGGCGTTTAATCTGGCTCGGTCTGTGTGGAGTGTCTACACTGTCTGCGTGAGTTTCCTCCTCCGCAGTCCAAAGACACGTGTTTCAGGTTAATTGGTCACTCTAAATTTCTGTAGTGTGCGACCATCCTGCGATGGACCGGCATCCTATCCGGGGCAGCTTGTAGCTGCGGAGTGCCACCGGCCTGACAGGGATGAAGTAGTTAACGATGCTAGATGGATGGATGATTCTGGAACAATATAAGCGATGAATGACAACCTGGAAAGATAATGAGATGGGATATCTATCAAGATCTCCAGTTCTGAGTAATGCAGCTGAAAACCTGCGGGGCTCCAGCACACACTGACGCAGTAACAAACTGCACGTCCACAAACACTACTTTGGAGATTATAAAAACAACTTTATTGCTAATATTTCATCTTCTTTGCGGAGACTTGCGCAAAGTGGCCGATCACATCTGCGCTTCTCGATACGTACGTGCGTCCATTTAGCTGACGCTTCCCTCCAAAGCAGCTTACAAGGATGTAGCCATTTACCCAGCTGAGTAACACTCACTTGAGCAGGTGCTAGAGGGGGGACTTGAACCCGCAGCCTCCAAGTGCAGATCGAAGCACGACACTGCAGCTTTCACACTGTCAGAGGCTGTTCACGCAACGCGCGTCTCTCCTGGCTACAGTGGCTGCCGTTCCCGCTCTCCACCCATTCCAATCCGCCGTCCCTCACTGTCATTTAGTCGCTAAAGTCGCACAGCGATGCGTCGTTTCATATTGCTAGATGTTGTCGACGGCAGTGAGAACGTACACCTCACCGCTGTGAGCCCCTTATGCCCCTCCTGACAAACGCTCGTGTCTCCTGTCCTCACTTTAACATCAATCGCCGTGTGGTTAGGGAGTGAAAAACGATAAACACTTGTTCCATTCGGCGTAATGTGGGGAAAACATCACAAACCAGTACCACCTTACCGGTGGAAGGAGTCTCTGTACAAAAGCTGTCAGCGTGCCAGTATGATTTTTCAGACAAAAGTTTAAAAAGTTAGCTTCCTATCGTTATTAATTGCATAAAACTCAATTTAGCAAAAAATAACAGAGGAGAACTAACAAATACAGCAGGAATCTTATTCGACAGTCAGTAATCTGTAGCCAAATATATCATTTTTCATTAACAGGAGAATAGTTTAAATTATCTTACGACAGTCGAGGAGGGCTGAGGAAATTAGCCAGTGGAACGTGACCCTCAACCGTCAGGTCCATTTCTCACAGAAGAACGACGGATAAATGACTCACGTCGACACAGCCGCATTCTCGCACACACGGGGGCCTCAGGTTAAACACTGTGGCGAAAGATTCAGGCTCGCATCCCACCTCCTGTGTGCGGCCCTTGATCGGGGTACTTACCCCGAGCTACTCCGGTAAAAAGTACACTGCTGTATAAATCATTACAACTATCTTTGTACACAAACCCCCCCCCCTGTTAAGCTGCTTTACAGAAAAGTGTCAGTTAATTAAACAAACAGCAAGTAAGTGAACAGGAAATTCACACTTGACACCGTGAAAATTCTAACTGAGTTCACTTTAAACCTTTACTTGCTGTCATGCAACTCAACCGCCACGTTTCATCATTGCGTTGCTTGAGGGGCGAGTTTTAAAGCTCACAGCACCATCAGCACCGACCGCTCTGCCTCCTGGTTTTACCTTCTGTCACTGAAAACAGCGGGCCCTTTAGTGTGAGACACCTTCCGAACAAACGCTGACGTGTCTGTGTTGCTGAAGACGGATCACTGCGTCTGTTGTGTGTTTAGGTGCCCGGAAAGCAGCTACGTGCATCACCACCTTCACAACTTTCACATCTACAGTTCACCTTCTTGCACAGCAAGAACCGAAGTAGTTTGTGGTAAATAATGTCCTGCAATAGCAAACCGAGGGTTCCTGCTAGAATTTTTGCCAAGTCTCCGCGGGAAGAACGCAGTTCCGTAATTACTATGTCAAACTGCCGCGCGTCAAATCTGATGTTGCATAGCTGTGCGAGTCGTTTTACAGAAGACAGAGAATACACTCTTCTTCACGCTATTGCCTGTCTCCTTGATGTGCGTCATGCACTCGTCCCATTTAGATAATAAAGTACGAAAGTACATTTACACAATAACTCAAGCAAGAATTGCAAATCAAAACTCCAGTATCTCAAAAATATAACAAGTAACACACCGTTCACATGCAGTGAATCTGCATTAACGTCCAAAGGAGGAGTAAGCAGCGCAGTGGTTGGAGCTGCTGCCTTACTGAAGGATTAGGGTTCAAAACCCACTCCTGCTGTCATGTCCTTGACCAAGGTGAGGTGATACACCTACAATACCCTCCTGTACAAACAGGTCAAACTGATGATTGATCTCTTATGTCTGGCAGAAGCGTCGGCTGTATAAAGATTCACAACAGGAACGAGAGGAACAATGAGAGCGCGAGCTGAGCGAGACCCTCAGCAGAAAACGCAGCACGGTTCTCCTGCCTGCGGTTTGTTTTTCTCCAATTAAACTCCACAACCACAAGCCACCAGGTATGGTCACCGTGACGGCGCACGACAACCAGCAACACACTGGCAACGCAGGGCTTTGTGCGGCTGCCCCAGACTTTCAAACACCAACGGGTTCGCAGGCAGCCAGACACACTGGCTACCCGCTGTGTGGCATTCATGTCACCCGCTACTCACCCACGTCTGAGTAACGGAAACCACCTCACTTCGTGTTCCTCGCTGCCATGAGAATCACACGGGGCTTTAACAGTTTTCGGCTGACGGGTTAGAGACGATCTGGCCCCACAGGACGCGGTTTAACCCGCCGGGGGCCGGGGGACCGGTGATCGCCTGCAGGTGCCGCGGGCGCGGAGCGCGTGTCGGGAACGCGCGTGAAACGCGAGCGCTCGCGCCGCCACTCGTCTTAAAGGTCACGACGACAGCGTGTCAGCGGCCCTAAAGCCCACCTAACCGAGCAGGTGTGAGGTGTGAAAAGACCGCAGAAGGTAAGCAAAGCGAAACACAGCCAGGGCTCCTTTTGACTCTTTCAGCGCGAGACACAGGCACTGCAGAAGAGGAGCTAAAACGCGTCGTCAGGTGTGCTCCACGTGCCCAGGTTAAACACGCACAGGCAACTGGAGCAAAAGCGCGGAATCCGCCACTGTCAGCTCAGCCGCATTAATATGAATCAACATGAATTTACCTCAGTCGCCCCCCGCCGTCGGTACCCAGCTAGCAAACAAAGTGCGCTTCATAAAACCGACATCACGTTTTCAGGCAGTTCGCAACCGCCAGAAATGCACACAAGTACCGTTTTCCGTATTATGTTTCTTAATGATTTTCCACGTCGGCCAAAAGCAGCAATGATAGTCTATTACTGTCACATTAGTATATTATTAGACAGTAACATAAATGCAAAATAATGGTGACCTTTTTAAAAACCAAAACACCGAACGTGCTACGCCTTCGCCGCGAAATCAAAAGTGTTTCCACAACAACAATCGTTCCCACAAATATTCCCAAACGGACGGAGCGAACGACGGCTTCTTCCCCCGCGGCTGTCCACATGTAGGTACCGCTGGCGACAGCGAGGCTCTCGGGCACGCGCCGCGGCCGCCCAGGTGTCTCCGCGCTGCGCTCAGGTGCGGGACTCACAGGTAGCTGCCGCTGGTGAGGATGAGGAACATCTGCGGGTAGTAAACCGAGAGCAGCGCGCCGCGCGACCACCGCGCGATCATGGTCGCATCCAGCACGACTCGCTCTCCTGTCTCCGGGTCTCGCGGCGGCTCCTCGCGCTTCAGCGCAGACGTGGGCGCGTGCGCTCCCGCGGCCGTGGACGTGCGCGCGCCGCGCCGGTCATGTCTCGCGCGTGCGAGTGCGGAGCGTCGCTGGCGACGACGGTGTCGAGCGGAGCCGGATGGCGGAGAAGTGGCTTTCTGCGCTCTTATAGCGGAGGGGGGCTGCCATTGGGCAGAGAGGGGCGGCAATCCGCCCCCCTCGGGTAACGCGCGGCGCGACGGGACGGGACGGGACGGGACGGGACACGCGCGGGCACGTGTGCGCGGGGGAAAGTGTCCACGCTCTGCGTGCGGGGATAAGTGCAGGAGCGGAGCTGAACTTCCGCTCACGGGCTTTTGGCGCGAGCGTGTGTGTGCGTGTGTGTGTGTGTGTTCGCGTGTTGCACTTCTGTGTTTCGCCAGTGGGACTCGACCCCCCCCCCGACGACACCTCTCACACCTTCTTCTCTCCTCCACTAAAGGGGGCTCCGTTCGTCTGTGATTCCACGCGAAACGTGCACAAGTGTGACTTGACGTCATTTATAATTAATCTTACAGTGAAAATAACGACCATAATTTTTACTGTTTCCCGTGACAAACACCAGTTTTCCCGCAGTTCACTAGTTAATACAGAAAACAAACATATTATATTAACATGAGTTAAGCGCCTCTGTCACGCAGCTACACATAATACCCCGAACGCAGGCAACTGTACTTGGAAGTAGGTGGTTGGTTGGGGGGCGGGGGGGGGGTTGCAGGTACAGGTGTGTGCTTAAGGAATGTGGACGTGCCACTTACCCTGTGGACCAGGTATACAGGGCCAGGTGACGGTAAACAAGGTGAACGCGGTACACAGGAACCGCGAAGGCAACGAGAACAGAAAAGACACTTTAAAGGGTTTCATTTTCTGTCTGTGTCACATACAGGTAAATAAGGTGTCGATTACGAAGCATTTTGAGAAGATTAAGGAAAAGAACCGACTTACTTTCCAAATTGATTTCAACTATTCGACTATTTTCTAAAGCGCCCTGCACTGTATGCGGGTGTGTGTGTGTAGCGAGGCTCGAGGGCGGCGACGATGCAACGAACACTGAGCTACAGGTGTGTTCGCAGGTATCACCACCTGCCTGTCTCACATTCATCACCTGGCAACGTTTCCGTTCATTGTTGTTGTTGTTGCAGGAAGGTGTGCGTGGGGTCAACACCCGGACACTTTACCTCATAAAACTAGGACCGTGAAGCCCGCGTCGCCGCCACAGACGGACCCCCAGCGAGCGGCACGTGATGCAGCGATTTCGCAGCGAACCGGGCCGAAATTGTGCGGCCGCCTCGCGCCTCGACGCCGGCTCCCCGGGGCGCGCGCGCTCAACTCACCCGAGCGCGAGACACAGGAGCGCGTGCAGGATCTGCAGGCGGAGGGACGTGTTCATGGTCTCAGGGGGGGCCCGGGTCACGAGCGGCCGCAGGTTCCACACGGTGCGCGTCCCCGCGACGGTCGCAGCCCGCGCGGCTCCTGCAGCTCCATGATCCTCTGGGGAGGCGCGCGACCGCCTTCGGGGGGTCCGACTGGAAGCGGGAGGCAGGGCGCCGAGCCGAGATTTCAGTCCTTTGTGTCGAAACGCGGCGACTTCACCTCGTTTTACTTGCTGTCGCGTGGCGCCCGGGGGGGACAGAAGCGCGCTGGGTCCCCGAGGAGGAGGACATGTCCCTCGGTGTCCCTCACGCAGGTGCCGCTTGACGACATCTTACATTCTTTTCATGTAGCTGCAGGTACTCGAATGCAGGTGGGGGGGGGGGGGGGGACCACCCCCNGGGGGGGGGGGGGGGGGGGGGGGGGGGGGGGGGGGGGGGGGGGATCCACGCCTCCTGCTGGAATCACGGCGGAGCGAGACGGACTCCCACAGCGGAGGGGGTCGAGAACCTCATCTTTTACTGTGAAACGCTCTCGTGTTCAGGGGGGAGCCGGGAAGTCGCGCAGTATCCATAGCAACGCAGCGACGTGAACATGACGGCGTTGTGCCGCTTTGCGGTGATTTTCTGCTCGCCCAGGCTTTAGTAAATGCGCTCGGTTGTTCGTGCAGCCAGAAACCCCCCCCCCCCTCCCCAGGATGCTTCCGTGCACGAGGGAAAGAATACCTGAGGCTCAGGTTACCGCTTTGATGGAGCCGCTCCGAGCACTACCGCCACCGTGTGGCCAGACGTGGGGACGACGGCGTTGATGCCCCCCAGCGCGGCTTGCGTCGCCGCTCAGCTGCTCGGCTGGACAGACAGAACCTCGGAAGAACCTGCGACATCGGGCACATTCTCCTTATTGTCACATGTCATCGTTTCTGCAGAGCTGAACAAAAACGAACTGCCGACGTACTGGGGGGACTGAGTCGTTGCATGAAAAACACCACTGAATGTTGTAATTTGCCCAAAAAATCCAGTCAAAACCACTGAAACCTTCAGCTAAAGTGCACATCTATGGTTTGCAGCTTTACAGACTGAACTTCAAAAGTGCTCACAATAAAAGTCCCACATGGATTTTCGAATCAATAAAACTCGGTGGGAATAAAAGAACCGTAACGTTTGTGTTTAAACAATGCAAACAACTGGTTCCTCTTAACAAAGGGAGCCGCGGGGGGCGGAACGAGGGCCGTCGGGCTTTTCGGAGCGAGCCTTGGCGTCTGGGGACTGCCGGTGAGGACGAGGCGGCCGGAGACCCCTCGGGAGGGCGGCGGGCCCGCGGTCGCAGCGGGACCCCCGGGGGGGGTGACGCGCCGGAGCCGCAGGCCAAAAAAAATCGATACCCGCCGCGGGTCCGAAACGGGTTTGGACGGAGGCGCTCCGGAACGCCGTCGGGTCTGCTCGCGTCCACCCCGTAGGCCTACAAAGACTTCCGCGGGTTGACAAAGGACCGGGGCGGAACGTGAGCCGCACCGGACGACCCTCCGCCGGGGGCCGCGGTGACGGGCGGGGCGAAGGAGGCCTTTTCTGCAGCCGGTGCAGGATTTGCCTCGCTGTCTTTTTAAATATTAAGTAGTCTTGACCAAAAACTAAAGACGAAAAGCCACCAGGCAGCGAGCTGTTTGTGTGGGAGGCGGTTCAGCTGGAAGGGGGCCGCGGAATGGACTCGCGTGGGGAGCCAAACCGAGGAGCAGCCGGCAGGGCTGCCACATCCACACAGGGCCCCAGACTAGCTCCCCCCCGAGGCCCCCAAACCGGTCCGGCTGCAGCTCCGCTGTCTCTGGTTCGCGTTCCGCAGTCCTGACACGTTTCTTAATGAGTTTCCCTGGGATTTTCCTAAAGGGGGGGGTCTTCTAGAAAGCTCTTCCAGGCCGACTTGGCTTGAAGGTTTATAAATAGCGCAGCACAGGCCCTCCGTCCTCGTCCCGAAGCTCAGCGGCGCTCCGGCGGGGGAGACCCGCGGTGGCTCCTCCGGCCCTCCTGTGGCACCGCTCCGAACGTCTAGAGCGGAAAGCGGCCGAATTCGGGTCGGGATGCAGCTCGGCGTGGTGCGGGGGGATCGCCGCGGGGTCGAGCCGGACGTTCCGCGGGGAAGAGGAAGCAGGAGGTGTGTGGAGGGTTTGAAAGAGGAGGCTGCGGCACCAGCAGTTCTCGCCAGGGCGGACCTGCTGTGGGTGGTCGGGGTGGTTTGGGTCAAAGCGGGCCGCCCCGACGGTGGGGGTGACGGAGCCCGGGGACCTGCGCCGTGCTGCGGAACCAGAAAGTAAAGAGGTTCTGGCCAGTTTTGCTCCGCAGTCTGGCACAGGAGGATGAAACGACAGCTCAGGCCAGCGGGCAGCAGTTGCTCTCGCGGAAGGTTTTTAGCTGTCTTGTCTGGTCGTCTTACCATCAGACATGTGGGATAGCGGCCAGTGTTGAAGCGCGTTGTTTCTTCGCTCCCTTTGTGCCCAGCGAACCTTCAGCTCTGAGCTATACACTGAGGTGCCAGTTTATTAGGTACACCCCCACCACACGGCCAGACCTGCGTTTCTAGCATCAGTCGGGGTTCAGCTGAGGGTCGAAATGGACAAAAAAGTGACTTTACTCAACGCGGCGTGATACGTGGTGATGGACGTGCTGGATCCAGCATCTACCAACGTCTACCACACGGCGCCGGTCCTGGGCTTTTCGCACACAGCCCTTTAGAGGGGTTGCCGAGGGTGGTGCGAACGTGCCAGTTGTCAGTGACCCTGTGGGGGGTCAAACAGGCGGCAACAACCAGGCGAATCGCATCCCAGGTCGACACCGGGGTGCAGGACGTCACCTCGGAACTGACCTCTTATTGGACTCCGCCTCAAACGGGCTTCAGCAGTCCAATTCGAACCCTAACAAGAAAGCACGTCTCCAGTGGGCACCGGAGCACCAGGACGTGACAACGCAGTCACGTCCTCGTGGTCCAACAATCCTGCACGGCACATCCAGCACGAGGGAGAACACATGTTCTGAAGGTCAACAGAGGTGTACCTAATAAACTGGCTCCACACAGCTAGTCGGTCCGGCAGACGGCTGGTTGAACGGCCGGAAAAGGACTGAGGTGATGATGATCAGAGCGGAATTCCTCATGATGTTCATCACAAAAACACAAACTCAGTTTTTCCAAAACTAACCGCATTCCACCGAAGCCCTTTTCCAGCTGCCCCCCCCTCCCCCATTTACACTTGTTTTTGGATTTCACACAGTAACAGCATTTTTTTAGTGGCGTTTATTTTCTAATTCATAAAACACGCTCAGCTCCGCAGTGTTGAAAAGCTCGTCGGACGTTGGGTCCCGCAGAAGGAGGCAAACGCACTTCGACGCGGCCTTGGGGGCGTTTGCAGCGCCACGGTGGATCCGAAGCCTGTTGCACAACCGTCGCCTTCGGTCCGTCGCCGGGATGTTTAAGACAAAACAGATGCAAATGACTGAACAAACAAGTCAGACCAAACATCTGGAGACACGTAAATCACAACGAGGCGCCCAGATATTCAAGATCCGCTCGGAAAAATGAGGAGGATGACAGTGACACGCCCTGTTCGAGTCCCACTCGGTTTCCCTGCGGGTTTCTGCACCTGAACCTCAGAGGTTCTCAGCCTTTGCTGATTCCAGGGGGGCGTCACCTGACGCCGGAACGGCGGCGACTCCTGCCTGTCCGATGCCGAGCGCGACAGAACAGAGCCGGCGGAGCCGCGGGCCCGCTGGGGGTCGGCCACTTCTGTCACTCGCAAAACCCGCCGCTCGGCGCGGACCCCCTCCGCGTCCCCGCAGCGCGTCTTTAACCCCGGGGACGTGTCTGCCGGGTCGGTTTTGTGCGAAGGCCGTCCTGCCTGCACGGCGCTCCTCAAACTGGCTCCCGGTCCGCGTCCGGTGCCGAGGTTTGGCACGGGGCTGCTGGGTAAAACACAAGTGCTCTTTGTAGCGAGAGCTGCGGATTCCCTTCGTCGGGGCCTCACACACAAAGGAGCGTTTAGCTCAATGCGCTTCCCTCTCGCCGTTTCCCAAGGAAGCCCCCCGGCCGCGACCGGCCCGCTGCCATTCGTCCCTGAACCTGAGGTCAGGAAACGGTCTCCATCCCGGCTCTTGTCCGTTCAGCCTCCCCGCGGCTCTAGGTGTTTGTCTCCTGGGTTCAAACAAATGTCACAAAGACCCGATTTCGTTTTGCTGGTGTGAAACGAATCAGGTCGAAACTCCGGATCATTTGGGACGTACGTTTCGGCTTAAAACACGTGGTATTTACTTTGTTTTTGGTCAAACGTATTCAGAAGGGAACAGTGACAGTAAAGCCGGAATAAAAAGGTGCTGCAGCTCGCAGCCGGTTGGCGCTGTTGCCGTCCTCGGCTCAGCGTTCAAATCCGGGGCTACTTTTCACTCGCTGGAGCGAGCGGCTCACTGCCGGTTACGATGAAACGTCTGGATTTAGTGCGGCGGTGAGCTACAAGTAACCCGAGGACCCAGGTCGTAGAACTGGTGAAAAACGTGAGGGTCCCGCTGGCGCCGAGCTGCAGCGAGGACAAAGCCGGGCGCTGAAAGCGAACGCGGAAGCGCGGGAAAGGCTCCGAGGCGCAGGAGACGAACGCGAGCGGCTGCCGCTCTCTTGCGAAACCACCAGGCGGGGAGCTGAGATTTTTAAACCGAGCCAGAAACGGAGGGCGGCTCAGGCCTCACGCCGCGTGCGCTATTTATTTGGTTTGGGCCAAAGCGGGCCGCTCGTATCTCCGGACGGGAAGATTCCCAGGCCGGGCGACCGGGCTGGACCGGCGTGGACGAGGCGCTCGCTCTCGCTCCTGACTCGCGGTTGCAGAGGTTGTAATCTTGTCCTCATCATGCCGTTTCCCGTCAAGGTCACGAAAGCGGTCGGTTCCTCTTTACGGGAACCGAGCGGGACTGGTGGTGACGGCTGGCAGCCGCGTGCGGAGGGGCCCCGCAAACGTGGCAGACGCCACACGGAGACAATGCGCTCCCACTTACTTCATTTATGAG
The DNA here is from genome assembly GCA_900497675.1 of Arapaima gigas. Taxonomy (NCBI): domain Eukaryota; kingdom Metazoa; phylum Chordata; class Actinopteri; order Osteoglossiformes; family Osteoglossidae; genus Arapaima; species Arapaima gigas. The sequence continues at coordinate 38,962 of UFQX01000912.1, forward strand.
TCAACGCAGCAATAAACTCGTCCTTCTTTCCCGGCTGCAGTCAGTCGTGATGGAATAATGGCCGCGCTGCGTTTTTTCTGTTCAGGCTCAAGTTGGCCGGGGCTTTAGATCTGCAACAAAGAAGTCGGTTAGTAATAGATCGCTTGTCTGTTTTCACAGGGAGGCTTTACGTGAGTCTGCAGAACGAAAGGTGGCTTTTCCTCCGACTGCCAGTTCGCCACGTAAAATGCAGAATAGCAGGAATTCTCCCGGAATTTTATCGAAGGTAAATTCACACTTCTTGTCCACAGATCCGCACGGCTGATGGTTTTGCTCGTTTCTGCTAACAGTCCGTAGACTTGTGAAATTCTCACACAGTCGCCATCAACGGACACCGAAAACGTTCCCGGCTCGTGTTATAAAGAAGGTGCTGGAATAGTGGGGGGGCTGTGTGAGATGTTCCACAGCACAGACTGCACTCTGACATGGTTCCCTCCTCTCTCTACATTTCACTGTTCAGACAAGAGCAAGTGCAGTGACTGGTTTCTGCTGCAGGGAAGCTGCCATCTAGAGATCTTGTGCTGTTACCACAGACGGTGTTGAAAATAATACAAAAATAATGGCAACATTTCACTTATACTTCACAGTTTCGGGGATTTTCTGTGGCGCCGAAACCCAGGGAATTATTGCAGAGACGGACCGACAGGTGGCAGCAGAGGCCCTGAAACCTCACAACTGCAGCCCCAGATCCGCCAGCAGGGGTCGCGGTGGCGTTTTCTGCTGAACAACAGCGAGGAGCGACTCCAGTTCCCACCCCACACTAAAGGTTACCCTGCTGCACGCAGGGGGTAAATGGGGGTAAATCAGCGAAGGTGCTTATCGTCCTGAGAAACCCCGAACAAAAGCCGAGCCGGTAACTTGTCCTGCAAACGTTTAATTCACTTTCACCGCCACAGACATTTCCCGGGTTATTTTACCCAGCTTTTCTACAGGTTGTGAGGTTTGCGCCTCACCAACCTGAAGAGAAGATCCAGATTAGGGACGAAGATGAAAAGTATCTGCAGTTCCGTGGCTGGTCGGCGTCCAGGATCTCCGCTCAGAGCCGCCGTTCTTGTGGCATTTCACGTGTGTCATTTTGCTGTCTCCTTAAGGAGAAACGTTCACTTCTTCTTCTCTTCCACAGAACGTCTGCGGTTGCGCTCGTGTTGACGTAGAAGGTGTGACAAACATCTCCGTTGATATATTAATCAAATTCATTTTATTTCCCTGTTTAACAAGCGCCGCTTCTGGAACCGTCTCTCCTGGCGTCTCCCGCTCGTGTCGCCAGGGGCAAATTCAGCGATTTAAGAAAAACACCAAACTTTTTGTCAGATTCTGTCTTAATGACCCACCTTCTAGGTCTCATCCGACTTGCACTTCCAGTAATGAAATAGCGCGTTCGTTCACTCCAATTCAGTTTATTTGTATGGAGGCTTCTTCTCACACGGGGAAGCGGGTTAAAAATAGAACAGATACAAGATCTATAAAGTAAATCGAAGGGATATTAAGTGAAACGCGACCCGGCGAATCTCGGAGAGACGTCTGCCTGTCTGTCAGCAGCAGCGCAGCTCTTCCTTGGCCTCCTGGCCCCTTTGCTCACCAGTTCACTCTTTCTTCTCAGTTACGTCCCACACAGCGGGTTTTGGTCATCGTGAGGTTTCCCCGATGTCTCTTACCGTTTTATTCTCGCTTTTCAGCCTCGCAGTGACTCCTCTGGCAAACCTCTGGTGGCCGTGTTGAGAAATGGCAAACATGAAAACGGGCCTCCAAAGGCGACCGAAAGGTTAGAAGCCAAAAGCTCTCACACCTGCGCAACAAAACACACCTGAGTGATGACACACACCTGAGATGCAACAGCTCCCTGAAACGGGGGGGGGTCTGTGTATAAACATGCGGTAATTTCTACACAGTGAAACCGAAATGTATGAAAGTCACCTTTAATAAAGTTGGACAACTTTAAAACTGTGGAGCACAGAGGCAAATGAAGGAAAAATTACTTTGTCCCAAACATTATGGAGGGAAATCTGTCTGTCTGTCCGTCTCTGTCTCTCGCTGTCTGTCTGTGGGAGTCCAGTGGTTTCTCTCCAGGGGGCAGCAGGTGAGAACAGCAAAAATAAACAGTTACCTTCAATGTGAAGGTTTAACAGGGATCTGGACGCTTCCTTCCTGCTGCAGTCTTTTCACCAGCTTTCCCCGACGTCCCCTAAGCCCCGGGTGCCCGTGGGGGTCACCTGTTGGCCGCCGGTCTCCAGAAGAGAAGAACTGTGCAGGACTGGGTAAACTGCGCTCCTGCACAGACCTGTCTGAAGGCACCTCAGTAGGGTCTGAGAGCCTGAGCTCTGCGTGAGAATTATAAAGATCACATTCAGAATTACAGGCTCGGCGTTTAACCACAAGCAGCTTCAGCTGTTACCTTTAAACCTGGATGTTGAGCGTAGCAAGACGTCCGTAACAAACCCACCACGACTCTTCACCCTTCTGAGGTCAGAACTCACTTCCGTTATTCTGCTACTTGCTGCTCAGTTGTTGCTGTGTCTGCAGCAGCAGCAGCTCAGGACCTGCTGCAGATTCCTCAGGCGAGGTGATCGCTGACCGTCTTGGAATGACAGCCGGTGGTCTTAGAGGAAGAGGTTGTGAGCGTTATAGTGATGATCGGGTGCGAAGACCTCCCCTGCAAGGGCACTACTCACCTCCTCCGTGTCCCACTCTCGGATCTAGGAAGCGAGAGGCTGAGCAGGTTGGCCGCTGGGTTTGTGGTTCAGGTTTGAGCACCGTGATGGGAGAGATACCTGCAGGAAGGACAAGTGATCCTACTTTTACCAGGATCCACGGAGCTAGATCATGACCGACTTCCAGGCACATCTGTGAGGACTTGAACGCTTTGCAAGGCGGTTCCCGTTTTTGTTCAACGGTTTGACGTTGAAAATCACTCAAAAACATTGTGGAAACAACCGGGTGCAAAAACATAAAGGCAGCGAAAGTTGAGCCGGTTCATCAGCGGAGCATCTCAACACTGGACCTCAACAGTCTGTGGCTGAGTGAGGGAGCTCCTGCACACACCAACGGCTTCTAACTCTTTATTACAATTCTTCTGCTAATAGACAGTCAAGGTGCACAAGTGTCCTTCTGTGGCTGACCAGCCTGTTAGCCTGGAAGAAATGTGTTCGAGTGAAAAAAGTGAACAAGTCATGAGCAGAAAATGCTGGAGGACGGACGTCCACTGCTGAAGATCAAATGTACCAGCTGACCGTACCCCCCCCCCCCCCCCCCCCCCCCCCCCCCCGGTATC
>UFQX01000912.1:42303-102239 GCA_900497675.1 Arapaima gigas
GAAAAACCCCCCCCCCCCCCCCCCCCCCCGAGAGGCTCGGAGGATCAGACCCAGCGAGTTTTATGACTGCATTTCTTTTTCCTCCTGATCTTTGGAGAAGATGTTTTCCATTCCTGCTGCTCCCGTGTGCCGCGTATCGGGTCGGAGGACAACCTGACTGGGCCCAACGGGACCACAGGCTGAAAGTGATGTTTGTGCAATTCCCGTATCTCTGTGGGGCTCCGAGCAGCTCACCCTTCCTCTTCCCACACCGCAGGACGGCCATCCAGCAGATCTGCCCCCGGTTGGAGCAGGTAAAAGAGAAGCTGTTCCAGGAGAAGGTGAAGTTCAGAATGTGTTATCCTGCCTGCCCGTGGACCACATGAGGTGAAGCACTTCTTCAATGGTCCATCTAAAGCCAGGGAGATCCGCGACGGCCATCTTAGCAGATCCCTGCTCCAGAAGGTCAGGCAAGGAGAAGTAATGAATGCAGTCTGGTGGTTTCCACATATTTCCTGCCTATTTAACCGTGTATTTTACTTGTTACGTTTTTATAGACGTACGATTGTTACCTTTCTGAAGCGAGAAGTTGCCCCATGCGGATCTGCATCTGTACCAAAGTGACCTGCCTGAAAATCCTAACAGATTCCACTGCTGAACCGGAGCGAAATGCTGTAAATCCCGACACATGGCTGCTCAAGGAAGGAGTCGCTTCGTAACCTCAGTTCGACTTCATATCTACATCCCAGGTGTAAAATCCGCTCCTTCGCTTCCCAGGTTCTGTGCATGACTCTGGTGACAAGGCCAGTCGTCTACTGGGAGACGAAAGTCATACGTTGAAGACGTGTCTGGTTCCTTAGTCTCTACTCCTCCAGACGTCAGCAAGGCTTTTGCCTCTTACTATTCGCCCCTCTATAAATCAGAACTTCCTGCAAACTCTCTTATTATGTATAAGTTTCTGGATGGCTTACAGATGCCGCTGGTTTACTCATCTCTCCCCACTGATCTGGACGCTCCGCTCTGTCTGGACAAAATTATTCACGCTATTAAATCTATGCAGACTAATAAAACACCAGGTCCTGACGGGTTCTCAGCTGAGTTTTGTTTAAAAAAAAAAAAAAAACCCGCAGTTTAGAAACATACGGAGGGTCCTTGAGAAACAGATCCTTCCTGCCTACGTTTACTCACGGTTTTCCTTACGGATCCATATCTGGTCTCACTCTCGCTGTTGACATCTGTGCTAAGATCTCAGAAGATCTCTTGTTGAGAAATAGATGGGATTTCTTGAGGCACATTACACTTTTACCAAAACTATATGAGGAATCTCAGATATTACACACACACACACAGAGCATAGAAAAGAGATTGAAGTAGGATAGGTAAAAAAAAAAAAGATCTTCTGGGGTTTCCTCCTCACTGATACAGCATATCTCTCCAAGCTGCATCTTCTGGGCTCTGAGAGACACCGCCATTCCTCCTGATGGACTTTTTCCACAAAGTGCAGCACTTTGTACCTCAGGTCACCCAGGTGTTTGACCTCAGATCCAGGAGGGCTCCTGAAACCTCCTGCAAATCCAGCGCAGTGAGCTGAGAACTTCACTCGCTGAGCCGAGATAGAGGACTCCCACCTCGCAGGAGAAGAGGACGTGAATTTCAACTGTCCCTACAAGCAGAAGAAGCCTTCCTCTGTATCACTGGCCGTGTGTCCGGCGCTCGCGACGCGCCGTCCGCCCTCAGTTACCAAAAAACCGATTGCTTCGCACTCGATGGCCGTGAATCCTCTCCGACTGTCTGAACAAAGCGGCGAAAGACGTGTGTACGCCAGGCCCCTAAAACACACACACACACACACACACACACACACACACACACACCTGACACTGTTCAGAGATGCAGCTGCTGGTCCTTTTTTCGATTTTTATTTGCGCTGCAGAAATTCACTGCCGTCGTTTTCTGTGCAGACGCTGATAATGAGGTATTAATCCTGTGATGTGACACGATCTTAAGAAGCTCAGGACAACATCAGGGGGACTACAGGCAAGGCTCGCCCCGGACCGGGACTGCTGGTTGTTCTTCCTCCTGGCGTCGGCAGTTGACCGTGTTAAATATTGAATTACACCCTGCTGATGCCTTTCAGCCCGACTGCAGCACAGCGAGACAAAGATAGAGCCGTTTGGCCACAGTGGTGAAAACCAAAAACCAGCTTTGCTCAAAAGAACCTCATACCAACTGTAAAGCACAGCGGCGGAAGCATTATGGTTTGGGCCTGCTTTTCCGCCTCCGGGCCTGGTCAGCTCGCCATCCTTGATCCGCAGTGAACTCCACGCTGTACCGGAGAGAACGCGATGCCGTCGGTCAGAAAGCTGAAGCACAAGCGGACCTTGCAACACGACAGTGACCTCAAACGCTGGCACAGCCACCGACGAAGGGCAAAAGAAGACACGGAGGGTTATAGAACGGCCAAGCCGGAGCCCAGATCTCGGAAACACCGTGGAGGGACTGGAAGCAGGCAGGTCCTGCAAGACAGGCCTCAAACATCACACAGTTGAAGGACTTGAGAAGGGCGGAGCGGGGAAACCTCTCCGGGTCCATGTCGGAGACTGAAAACAATCACAAGAATTGATTTCCGTCACGGGGGGTAACGCCAGTCACCGAACCTTATTTCTGCCGCAGCAGAACATCGTGTTTTCATAACTGACTGAAAAGCACAGCCCCCCTTTATCTGTCAGGTCTGTTGTAATGAAGATTAAATATCCACACCTGCAAATATGTTCGAATACATGCAGTTTTTCACTTACTTTCTGCTGGCCGCTGCGCTGGGAAAACGCCCCCCGTGTAAGTGAAGGTCTGTCACGCCGGGGGATATTTATGGGTTTATACGAGAAAGAGTGTGAAGACAGTTAAAAATGAACGCGCCGCCCCAGCCGAGGCCGGGAGCGTTTCCGACACGCCGGGTCCGTTTGGCGACGGCCGCGTGCCCCCGCGGCAGCGACAGGAGGACGTGAATTTCAACTGTCCCTACAAGCAGAAGAAGCCTTCCTCTGTATCGCTGGCCGTGTGTCCGGCGCTCGCGACGCGCCGTCCGCCCTCAGTTACCAAAAAACCGATTGCTTCGCACTCGATGGCCGTGAATCCTCTCCGACTGTCCGAACAAAGGCCGCGAAAAACCTCCTGCACGTCCGCTTCAAGCCGGAGGTCCGCGGGTACAGAGCGTGGGATTTAACAAGGTTCATCCGGACGTGTCCCCGAGGACACAGGGCCCGGAGAGCAGGGGCGCAGGAGAAGGGCCGCGTCGCTCCTGCTTTCGTGCGTCACCCCCTCTGGCCGGAACGCGTTTCACGCACACGGCAGCCCACCGCACCAGGCCTTACACTCTGTACCCCCGAAGAAGGGGCAAACGCAGAAGGCTGTTGTTCCTCCTGGCGTCCGCCGCTGACCGTGTTAAATATTGAATTACGCTCCGCCGATGCCTTTGGGGCCGACTGCAGCGCGGGGTCCGAGCTGCTCTCCTTCCCCCCGCCTTTGGTGAACAAGACAGAGTCTGTGGGCTTTGACCATCTTCTGTTCTACCCGCTCGCAGCCCGTGTGTCTCGCAAAAACTCCACCGCTTGTTTATCGGCTCGCAGCCCTAACTACGCTGGACTGCAGGATCAGCTTGAGGTGTAACTGTTTATTTTTGAAAAAGTCGGCTGCGTGATGCGTCCCGCACGGCTGCGGTTGCAATGAAACGCGCGGGATTTTATCCACGCTCGGCAAAATGGTGGGTGCTGAGCAACAGGTGTACGTACGTGCGTGGCAGTGTGCGTGTTCGGTCACGTTCGTTATTTTACCCCCCAAACGGAGTCGGCTGCGTTTGTAAACTGCACCGCACGTCGGGTTTCTGCGGTCCACGGTCACGTGGTCCAGCTAACGCGTCTTTACAGTCACTTTCAAAGTGACCTTATGAGGCAAAGTTAAAAAATAAATAAAATAAACAGCAGCAAAAGATGAAATAAATCACACCGGCGCTTCCACTGTCGCCCGCGAACCGGGGGCGTTTGCGGCTGAACTTGGCTGCCGGTCGCCGTCCTTTTTCCTTCTCTTTGTGGAACTGCGCACCCCGGCCACCTCTTTTTGTTTGTTTGTTTTTTTTGGAAAGCACAGATAGAAAATAAAATACAAGAACAAGTGGTGCGTCGTGTAATATCTGTAAAAGGAGCAAAGCGACGGCTCCCCGCACGCAGAAAACGCCAGATCGCCCGCAAACTTCACGAATGACACACGGCAGCGTCACGTGGACGTGTTTTATTTAATAACAACTGCGATCCAAAGTGCGCCAAGCGAGGTAAGTTTGCGGTGAACTTGGGACACTTGGCGGACATTGTGTTGTTGTGAGCCGCCTCGTTCACCTCAGATGAACTTTGCCAGTGTGACAGTAACGGAGCCCCGCGCGCGCCGCGAACACAGTTTACACTTCACACACGTTAATATACACAAAAGTCATGTTTTGGGGAGACGATGAACAGGCGACCCGCACACGAGAGCGGCTGTTACACGGCGGCTCGGGCGCCGTCGAGAAGCCGGACTCGCTCGGTTCGGCCGGCCAACGGCCGCCGCCGCCGCCAGGACGGCGCAAACTTTGTGGGGTTTTTTTTTTTCTTTTTTTTTTTAAAGTCGTTTTTCTGCGTTTCTTGGGCCGAGAAAAACACGCGCGAGGAAAGGAGGGAGCGGCTCCCACGCCGAATAACAACAATAATAACAGTAAAGGCGATAAAACTCCATTTTGGGTGCGGACCGCAGCCCGGTCCGGCGCGCGGACGGAGCGCGGCTCGCGGCGGCGGCGTCTCGCGCTGCCTCGCGGCGGCGGCGGCGTCTCGCGGCTCCCTTCACCGCCCGCCTTTATTGGTTTTAAAGTTAAATTCGGGCGACAGAAGCGCGTTTCTGGACACTTGCGGGGCCCTGTGGACGTGCGGTGCGGGACCGTGCTGGTGGGTATTGCCGTGACGCCCGCCTGTCGTCGGTTCTCTCATTTTTACTCGTCTTTTCGCGCTAAATTAAAATAAATGTGTTGAGGCGCCGCATTTAAACGTTTTCTCTGTTAAACGTGCGACGCGCGTTTGGGCGCCAGCTTCGCGCCCGACTTTCTTTTAACTTCTTTTAGGGGTTTTCAGATGTTCGCACAAAGTTAAATTATTCCAGTTTGGGGGTTTTACATGCCGTAAAATACACGGAAACCTTTAACAAACATGTCCATCGGGAAGACGTTTTTCGCCCCGAACTCCGTTACTTCAGCAGTTATTGAAACGCGCAAAAGTATAATTCCTGTAATAATGCGCTCCTGAATTAAACTTATTGGGCAAAAAACCAGTTTACACTGAGTTTCTAAAATATACCTACACCCGCTTGAGGTAAATGTCAGTAGAAAATAAAATTAATTTGCAAACGTGTTTGGTTTGATCTTTGTGGGTCTTTATTTTTTTTAAATCTGAGATTAAGGCCATTGTTACCACAGAATGTTGTTATACGTTTTCCCTCTATTTTCAGCTTCAGTGGAAAAAGAGCACAGTCAATTTGATTTATATTTATTTTTTAAATTTAATAGGTCCTCAGGTAACTTTTCGTGGCAATGTCTTTATTTCATATGCTGCTTATTTAACTATGCAGTTAAATCTTTTTAAAACACAAATTACACGATTCATATATATATATACACATATATATATATATTTCGCACTACTTGTCCTTTTTTCTATTCACTCATATGAAACTGCTTAAATATGTATGTATTAGAGGGCTGTAGCAGTTGTTAGTTTATTCATCTTAAGCAATATTAAAATTTGATAACATAAACAATTATTTTTTTAGCGTTATTGCGTTATTAAACCATGACGGTAGTGTGGTTCATATGAACAACCACTTCTGCAGTAACAATATTTATCTTATTTTTTCTTATTGAGAGATTGTTGACCAGTGAATTATGTGTTTGATTTTTCAAGCAAATATTGTGACATTAAAATTGTTGTTGCAGTTATGAGAATAATGTTAAACAGTTCACTTTTACTTTGTAAAGTGTGGAACTGGTTCATGTTTCAGAGTGAAGAGCTTTGATTTTTTTTTTTCTTTTTTTAGGAAGCATCGATATCAACAGTTCAGTGTCACACAGCACATTGGATGTTGTAAGTACACATGAAAACCCACCTTGCATGTTATGCGTTTCCAAGGTTATTTTCAATCATTTTGTTTTTTAAATCACATTTGCATAATGCTGCAGATTATTGTAGAGAAGTAAGAAGTATTTTGGTTACATACTGGTGCAGTATAATTCAAATTATTCATTTGCTGCTTCTCACCTGCCTTGGATGTGTGTGTTTTGTTTCTGATAGCTGCATGGCTGGATAAGGTTACCTAACATCTTGTTTAACAAATATATTCTTTCAGGTGACAGACTTGCATTAGATTTACAGCTCTTACATTCCATTCTGTTACCTGATTTTTAAAAAAAATTGGAACGCTGCCACTTCTGCTCTGCTGTGCTTGCAAAAAGGGATCAGAATCACGGGATCCTGGTCAAACTGGCCTCGTCTTGGTACAGTACCTGTTTTTGGGGTGTGTTGCCGTAGCAGCCGGTGGGGTGGTACACGGCACGGTCCCGTCTTGGGGACACACTGTTATTTGGTAATAAGGGGACTCCTCATTACTATCTCTTGTTGCTCATATTCTGTTTATATATCTAGATTTTTTTTTTTTAAATAGAAGTAACTGAAAGGTACAGCTACAGGGTCCCTGCTGGGGCTCGAACTGGCACTATTGTGGTCACCGTTCTGGGTCTTCTGCCTGTGCACCACCTGCTCCATTGCATATGTTCTAACTTGCTGTGGTCTGCTGCGACTACGTGGATTTTTTGGGATATATTTGATTAGCAGTTCTGTGGGCCTAGTTTTCAATTTGAAAAATTTTACAAGTTCAAATCTCGTTCTGGATCTGTGGTTGTGCAGTCTGAATTTTGGGGACTTTTGGCTTCTCCCTACATTTGTAAGCCAGTGTCTGTCCAAGAGACCTGGTGGTGTTTCCCTGCGATGGGCTCCGCTTCACTGTTACAGAAATGTCCATAAATTGTAGAATGCATTTCACTCACAACTGAAATACTCTCTCGAAATTATGACATAGATGGTAATAAAATGGTTATTTATTTATTTATTCATTCATTAATTTATTTAACGTTTAGTTTGCAAGTGTTATTTTGAAAGCAAGCTTGTGCTTCATGGATCCCTTGAAGTCCATCTGGACGGAACTGAGGTTAAGAACTCCCGGACTAGGAGAACCCTTGGTTACTGTTCAGTGATGTCCTTACTGTTCCCGTATTGCCTTAAGTTCTGATTGGCCGATTCTGCTGCTCCACGGATCCTTTCATAGGCTAGATTTGTGCAGTGTCATCTTTCAGAGGTCGTGGTTGGCTGGCTTTGTCCGCTGTGCTGTGTCATGACAGGATGCGGCCTGTTGGCTCCCTCTACAGGGCGGTGTTCCCAGGATTGTGATTGGCTGCAGCTGTAGTCCACCGTGTCTCTGGTCGGCGGTTTACTGTCCACCATTTCCTGGAGCCTCATTGGCCGGCTGTCTTTGTCATTCAGAGTTCCCAGGAGGCCTTGCAGTGATCCGCATGGCTTGGTGCTCCAGCTGCTCGGGTGCGATAATGTAGACGTTGGCCGTGAGATCAGGGTGCAGATTCCTCAGGCGGTTTAATGCAGCACAGAAAAAAAGAGAAAAAGGTTTTGCGGAAACCTGAGGAAAACAACAGTCACAGTGACTTGTCCACAGAAGGTTTTTGTGTGTGAGCGAACAGGGCTGGACGTCCCCGGTCACACGTCCTCCGACACAGTAAATGCTATCTGGGTTTATTACAAGCAGAACTTCTATGCTCAGAAATGCAAGCTGGCTCACTGGACTCACTCTGCTGCTGCCACTAAATGTTTTAAAGGGAGAGAAGCTGCTCTGCAGTTGGGGTTTGGCAGCCTTTAAGCGGGAAAAGGAAACGGGGCTAAATATCTAAACTTGTCAACATGACCTTTCTGCTGGGACCAGGCAAACATGAATGGCTGCGCTCATACTCTGTCTTAACACACAGCAGCCTGTGGTCTCTTCAGCAAGGAGGTGCATCACCAGGTGCCCCCCTGTGCTGCTACACAGGGTGCTGTGAGATTTGAACTGCGTCTGTTGTAAAAATGCATTCAAGTCCGTTTCATTAATGAAAGTGTACTGAATTATAGAATAATGCAGTTCAAATCCGGGGGGCTTGAATACATCTTTTCCTTTAACGCTTCTCTTTACATTTTTGAGATTTTTGTAATGGCGCCATTGTCCTGCCCAAAGTAAATTAATAAGGGGGGGGGTGTCAAGAGGTATGAAGAACTAAGCCTTATTTTAAGCTTAAGCTCTCGTGTATTATTGACCCCCCCCCCAGATGGCTGTGTATGTTTGTCCATAGTAAGTTGTGACAATAACAACTGCAGTTCATTTGCTTCTTCCGTTCAAGTACGTGCTGTCTTCTGTCTGTAAAATACTGCTGACCTCTGTCAAGCAAATATGTGTAACTAGTAATGAGATAATACAAATTAACAGTAGCTGGACGTTTTTCCTCTCTTCAGTATGTGCTGGGTTTTCCAATGCTGTTGGCTTTGGAATGTGTTTAACTCCAAAGTCATTTTGATCACTTAGTCACAGTCATTAAAAGCTACGTAATGCAAGCAGTCCTCCGTTGAGTAAAAATGTCGGATGAAACTGCGAAAAGAAAAACTTCTCGGTAACACATCCATCCATCTGTTATCAAAAGCCGCTTGTTCAGTGCAGGGTCAGAGATGTACGAAACCTCTGTAGATGCACAGGGCAGAAGGAAGGCTGCACCTAAGACTGACTGCAGTTTTTATTAAATTAAAACTCAAATGGAAAAAACCAAAAATTTCCAGCCTCATATTCAGTTCTAATCGCTGACTGACTGTTCCATAAGCGTGTTCAGCGTTAATCGGCTTCCGATCGCTTCTTTCTTCCAGAACCTTCTTTATCAACACAATCAATAAAAGCTTAATTTATACAGATGTCCTTCGGTATAATTTGAGGGGTTAAATTCATAGAAATTGTGGCTATAGGTATAATAAACTGCTAAGACCCTTTATATTAAAATTTTTGTTAATTTCAGACTATTTTAAAAATGACTACTGACTTTTAAAAAAAAAAAAAAAAACTTTTCTCCACAACTCCTGTAGAACGCTGATTGTTTGCTTTGTCGTGTAATCGAGCAAACTTCGTTCTGTTATCATTGACGCTCATGAACTATAGACACTTTAAACACTGTGCAAGTGAGTTGAATTAAGGAGGTTCCTTATTTCTATTGTGTGTTTTACCATCAACCGATGGCTGGGAGCAGAAACGCAGGTAATTTTTACTCTGCAACAGACACATTTTTTTGAGAATAGGTTAAAAAATAAAACCAAATAAAATGGGAAGTGTATTTTTCAGAATTCGTAACTTGAATGTTGGAAGCACGTCAAACCGATGATTTTGTTACCTTGATAAAGACAAAAAGAGTGTTTCTGTGTGGGAAACTTAAGAACTACCTGCCCGATACTGAATTGTCATATTGCCTGTTTCTCTTCAGCTGTTTTGGCCCAGTTTGAAGTCCATCTTTGAAGGTCACCTGTACAGATGGTCGCATTGACTGTGTGATATTTTCGAATTCATCTAGGATTGAAAATTGCAGTGGCAAACATTGAAGCATGTACAAGAAGGTTAGAGATGTTTGAAGTTACTACTCTGTCGTACATTGGGGAGGGTGGAGATAAGTGGTTTTGAATTACAGTTAATCTCCATTAGTGTTTCCTCCCATTTGTTGCCTGTAACGAAATGGTCACAAAAAGTTTAGTTTAACGGCAGAGGTTGGGCTGCTAGGAATCCTTTCTGACAGGTGTCATTTGGAAGAATTACCGTGAAAAATGGTGCAATAGAACAAACTTGCAGAATGTACCTCATCGGTTCACTTGTATGACTAGTAGTGTTTTTTTGTGTCAGTGGTTGTCCTTTAGTTAGAAAACCATCGATATTTTCTTCTAACGTGTCTGATGCATCCGCACATCTTTACATCAGGCAGTCATGTGCATGAGCCAGTTCTGCAGGGAGCAAAGGCTGCGTAGTGGCTGCTTCTAGATGTCATCTTACAAGATGTGATGGAAAAGCGCACAAGTTCATTTCAGGACAGGGAAATGCTTTTCTTTCCAGCGTGAATCATTTTGGAAAAATGAGCCCCTGGACTGAATTGCCCTGCATTTTGGCTGTTTCTCCATGCTGCTTTATTGTCTGTTTTGGCTGAACTTGCAGTTCGTCATTTTCTGCCAAGAAAACTTCAGGTCCTTTAAAGATACACCAACTAAAGCCGGTTCCCGAGTCGACCGTGTCCTGTTGGCATGTGAAATAAATCTCTGTAGAATTAGGCCATCTTTTCCTGTTCAGCTTTCAATTCAAAAGAGACCTTAAAACTGTTCACATTTGTTAGATGGCTTTTTTTATTTTGTTGACTTTTACAGTTTTCCACAGTTGGTCCTGGACTCCGCCCTTTCTTGCCGAACGTGTGTCAGCCTCTCGGCTTGAGGTGCAGTTGGGTTTTTCTGCGCAGTCAGGAATTGAAACGTCCTCCCCTGCCAAGACGGCGCCGTCAGCCAGCCCAGGCCTGTGACATCCAAGCTGCTGTTTCGATTTTGTGGGGGGAGGGAGGGGGGTCTTTTCACCAATAGAGTGTAATAGGCCCACCCCTCTGTCCGTTCTCTCCGGGCTATAATGGCGCCGCATCTTGTGGCCCCAGCGTGGCCCGGTTTCTACGAAGCTGGGAATGAAGTGGTGTGCTGCCGCGGATGATGGGACGTCACCGTGTCCCTGAGTGAGTCACGCACATGCCAGCAGCAGAATGGCCAGCAGCCTCATTACAATGGATGATGGCCCCTCACTTGGCGCTCTGTTTCCGTTCCTCCCATGTGCTGAAAGAGGAACACAAACTGCGCTCATTGGATGCCTGTCTGTCTGAGGCAGGGCTGGCAGCAAGCTCTCCTCTCATTGGCTGTGTGGCGGCAGTGGGAGGAGCAATAGCTCTGCTTCCAGCCCAGATGGAAGCAGCAAGATGCACATATTAATGTGATGTTGCAAGAACACATGTTGACTGTGTAGCTTTTAGACAGATAGATAGGTACTTTATTGACCCCCCCAGGAAACTGCACAAAGCTGTAGTGGTGTATGTGCAACAAGTAGTGAGAAAATGACACTGCAGTCAGAATAAAGTTGTAATACAGCAGAGAGAGAGGGTGGATCATGCCAAAAATAAAGTTATGACAACAGTGCACAAGTGTAGAAGTAACACTGTCGGCACGTGTGATTCCCTTGGCCAGATATTCTCAGTGGCTTTCTTTCACCTCAGGTTCTCATGGAACTTGTCACCCAAGGTTAGAAGCAGGATTATGATGCTTTTATGTCTTTGCTGTGTTTTTCTTTTTCTGTCATGCCCTGATTCAGGAAGATCTGCTGCTGCTTCCTAGTGCTCTGGTTACAGGTTCAAATTTGAATCCAGTTGCCTTTGTCATGTTTTTCTGAGTGCAGCCATGGGTTTCTCCCCGAACCAAAGCTGATGAGACAGTTTCTGAGTTTATCTGATCAGGCTTTGCTCTTCAGTTTGAGTTGGTTGTTGCGTGAAGAATTCTGATGGATTGGTTCCTCTTTCTGTCTGGACCCCACCCTATGGCTTGTGGTTTTTCTTCCAGTCCTTGTTATGTAGACATTTACTGGGAGTGGATGCAGGCCTAGATGGCAATATCACCTCTGTAGTATTAAAATTGTTTTCTTTGGGAAATATAACAAATTTATTTTAAAAATAAGCTCAATTTGAATATACAGGTTCTGTTTCTTTCTTCTGTCACAACATTTCTAAATCATGTCCTGAGTAGCTTCATTAAGGCTGTTGTGTAGCTTGTTAATATGACAGAATTCTCTTAGCTGTCAGGAGGAGATTCCTCTCCTTGTCTCAGTTTTTAGGTGGTCAGACTAATGGATCTGCAGGTGTGGGATTATTTATTGTTGCCCAAAGAGAGTGCTCAGCTTCTCCCTGGGATGATTCAATAAACTCTTTGCTCCAAAATATTCACCTTGCCTGAGTTGTGTTTTCTGTTTGCACCAGTATCCATTTGCAGTTTGATTTATTACCTTAGTGTTTAGCAGAAACGTTTCCCCAGAGCAGTGTACAAGTCAGAGAAAATAAAAGCACATTCCAGAACAGACCAAGCGCTAACATACGCACTAGTATTAAATTACAGCTAGTTTGACACACATACTCATGTTGCTACCTACCAAGTGTCATACAAATTGTAAAATGCATAAATAAATATAACGGATGGTGGTGGACTAACCTTGAACTAGCAAAGCTGTTGGGTTCTTGGGAGAAAATAGGTCCCAAAGGAGTGTGTCTTTTGTAAATGCTGGGAGGGATTCAGCAGTTAGGAGTGATGGAAGAATTCTGTTGTACCACATCCGCGCCTCGGTTGAGAACCGGCATGCTTTTTGTTCTGGTCCCTGTTGTAATTTCCAGGACAAAGCAAAATCGTCAGGGTGGCTGGAGATGTCAAGGAGAGATGCTGGAGGACACGAGGATATATCTTTGACTGGGGGGGGCAGAAAAACAATGAGAAATGATGACTGAGCCAAAGGCAGAAGAGCAGACAAAGAGTAAAGGCCCAAGTAGTGGAACACCTGTTGAGAGACGCTGTGGGTATTGGGAGGGACTCGTGCCAAACCGCCTGGTAAGAACTCCACGATGGGCAAGATTTAAATTCTTTCACTGATAATCCTGTTGTGCAACCTTTTCTAACAAGTTAAGGAGGTTGCGCTGGTTGACTGTTTCACATGCTACAGAGAGACTGAGAAGAGAGGGAGGCAAATTTGAAGAGCTTCTAGCTATGAGGAGGGCAGTCTCAGTGGAGGGGCTGATCCTGAGCCCAAAGTGATATTTATTAAGGTGGCTTTTTTGGGGAGGGAATGGAGATAACTGATTGTAAACAGCACACTTGCTTTTGGAAAGTAAATGGAGCAGGTAGACGCTGCAGTTCATGACCAGCGATGGTTTCTTTAACAACAAACAAGACCTTAGGTGGTTTGAAGGTAGGTGGGCAGCAACCGGTGGAGAGTGGGACATTAAAGATGGGTGGAATGAGATGAAACTACCATTCAGATATTGTTGGGGTCCAGATGGGCTTCCTTGCCATAAACACAATGATACCATAGACATGTGTCCAGTAGGGAACATCCAGCCTTCACTGAGCAGCAGATTTCCAGACAGTGGGACAGTAATTGAATGGTAGTGTTCAATGGCATTACAACTGTGTTTTTGCATGGGGTGTGGAAGGAGCGTGGGGCTTGTGACACACTAGTCTCTTCTCGTGACGCACGGCTCCGACTTGGGGTGGCAATTTCAGAAGGCTTTAAACGTTTACATGGCGGTATCTTTAACGCTTTTCTGCTTTCTTGCAGGGTTTAATCTTGTTTCATTTAGGTTTCACACCAGAGTCTGAGATCATCCCCAAGAGACATCCATTAGATTTATTACAATTCAATTTTGCAAGTAGTTTTATTTAATACCCCTCTTTTACTGTTTAATCCCATTCAGGAGGATGTAATTTGGATTTTGCACACCTCCAGACAGCTGTTCTGTACTAGACTGTCGTGTTTGCAGAGACCTTAATTTAGCACCTGCTTTTCCCCCCGAAAGTGACAAAGCTGCAGTGGTTAGTGATGACTTTTAACTAGAGTTTGACAAACTCCTTCATACAAGATTACTTATGGTGCTAGATCTTGCATCTCCTTACAGTCATTCATCCAGTTGTACAACAGGGCAGTTTAACACACACACACTTCACCAGTTAACCTGAACCATATCTGTTTAGACTGTGGGAGGAAGGCAGTGCAAACACAGGGAGGCACTGGATAATTTAACTGTATCTTTATTATTATTTATATTTATAATTTGTTTCAATAGATTCTTTTTTTAGAGGTTTTTACAATATATTTCTTTTTATATGTATTACATTGAGTTTTGCGTAACTGCGGTCTTATCGTAGCATTACTTATTCTATAAGGCTTATGTGGGGGCGGTTTTTGGCTTTAAATGAAGTGTCCGTAGCAAAGCGATGTAACACACACATCCAGACAGTAATCCACCTGAAACATATGCAACCACTTGTATCCAGGGCCAGTAGGGAAAAATTGTCTGGCATAAAGAGCACAAAACCTGGACGCTTAAGTATTAGGGGGAAAAAGTGGTGAAAGCCATGTTATAATCTTTTTCCTATATCTGAAAGGGTTTATGTTTTGAAGCCAAGAGGGACTTCAATCTGTATGCACATTTCAGCGAGGATTCGTGGAAGATCTTCCACAGCAGCGACAATAAGTAGAGGTGAACCTCACTGATGTGTGGAGATGATTCCCAGATGCCTCTTCTGCCCCTGCTGAAGATCGGCCCAGTATCCCACCACACGTGCAGTAACTGCAGAACAAAACGCCCAGAAGGACCAACGTGTCTCTAGTACTTTATCGAGACGAACCCTCTCGTCGTGCTGTGTAGAATTTTGCATTTTTCTATGCACAGTTACGTTTAAAAGGACAATATGCATCTTAAGAGCACTAATAAAACAATTTACAAGGACAGCTGCTTTTCATTTCGAGAGGACAGCTTTGGCTCAGGGGATCCCCGGACCCCCAGGTCACACTCTGCCTGCAGTCGACCCTCCGCATCATTATTAAACCAGCTAGAACAGTTGTGGACATTAGTCTCATAGCAGGTCCTGTGTCTTTACCTTCAGGTTCTGGTGCTCCATAAGTTTTGCTATAGTCCCTGGGTGTAAATATTTTCTATTATTGCTGGTCGTTTCGTGCGTCACATCATTATTGGTCTCTTGAAATTTTCCCATCTTGTCTGTTTTCTTAACTTTGCTGCTACTACAAAAACCCTTTTTTTGCAGTTTCCCTTGTAAATGATTGAACATTTCTTTTACACTTGTGTACTGTACAGAAAGGCTGGGTGTGGTTGTCATTGAATATTGTTATTAATTTTTTCCAGTTTCATTTCTTTCACTATCCATAACTTGTTGTCCGGTACTGGTCCAGAGTGTCGGAAGCAAAGGGCACCAGGCTAAATAGGGTACACCCTGGGCGAGATGCTAGTCCATCACGGGGAAGCTAGTCACACACTACAGGCAATTTAGTGACTGATTAATCAGAAACACTTGTCTTTGGACTGTGTGAGGAAACAGGAGCACCGTGTTCTCCTTGTGTCTTTTGTGGGTCTCATCCTGGTTTTCCTCCTTCAGTCCAGAGACGTGTGCTTCAGGGTAAAAAGTCATTCTGAATTGTCCATAATGTGAACGTGTGTGTGGCGGCCCATCCGCAGTACTTTCCTAGCCTAGCGCCTAGTGATTCCGAGATGGGCTCCGGACCACCTCGACTCTGACCGCAGTAAAGCGGTTAAGCAGGACTGATGGATGGAAGGACATTCTGTTCCACATCCATTTTCTGAAATCCTCCAGTTGTTTTTGGTATTTATTTTTTCTTTCTCTTCAGTTACTTTTGTTAGGAGTTCAGCTGGTCAGTATTATCACACAATAAACACGTAGCTTGAATAAAACGGGAAAATAGTCTAAATGTGTGTTATGTACAACCCTTTTTGTTTAAATAATTTTAAACAGCTGTAAAGTTATAAAAGCTTTTTTTTGCCCATATTTACTAAAACGAGCAGTTCCGTCGTGAATCTGTTGAATTAAAGGGAGAAAGATACTTCCTCCGTAGCTGCTCTGTCAGTCAGGCTCAACAAGGAGCAGTTTTAGGCTGAGCTGCTCTAAAACCGCCCTGCTGGGGGGAGAAACTCCCTCGGCCGACAGGGATCTGCGTGGTACGTTCTTGTGACGGTCACGAATAGTTAACATCTTAATAGGATGGTGGATTATTTTTATAGCTTCGCTACCCAGGAGAAGGTTGTGCTTCCTGAGCTTTTGTAAGCAGAGATCAAACTGGACCATCTGTAGCTCTTCCAGGGTGTCTCCGTATATTTAACCAGTCCTGTGGCACTGTTGTTATTGTTTTAAGCACCTTCCCTCAAGTGCCCAACCATTCCAAGCCCAGCTCAAGTTCCATTTACCTACCAGCTACCCCTCCGCTATCCAGTGAGTTTTATGTTTATTGATAGCTGCTAAATATCTAGCAGAAGATGTCCAGATCTGTAGAGGAAACTTTTTTGCTAGAAGAGGAAAGTTGATAACAGCTGTTGAAAGCTGAAGAATCTATACATTGTGTAAACCATTAAACAACATTTTTTTTGCCGCTCTAATAAAGAGAGTCAGTTGTATAAATCAACCAGCTGCTCTTAGTCGGTTTTGGATGTGTCAGCAAAGCATCAGGTTTATGATGGTAACAATAAAGCTGTCAGATGTCACCGTCAGCGACAGAAGTCGAAGAGCCGGCCAATTCGGACCACACTCCAGCTCTGCTGTTTTATCCGGGAGCATTAAATCAGTCCCCGAGCCGCACGGAACAACATAACAAAGGAGCAGCTTGGATTGTGCAGCGGGAAGCTGATGCTAAGCATCTATAATACGGCTATATTTCTTTCTCTCCGTTTCTCAGCTGCTCTTATGATGTATGTTTCCGTTCATTCCAACATGGCGTTTCCTCCACTTTTTGGCATTGTATGAACGGACTGACTGTCACCGTGCATTCAGACTTCAGAGTTCACCTGGTTCTGCGTCTGCTTTGGAAGACACAATATTTTTATGCATAAAGGACAAAAATGCTGCATTAGGGCCCAGACCACTGATATGGCTACGGCCGCATTTTCATAAAGTCACGTTCTTAGTATAGCATTGTTGCACTGGTATTTCATGTTACAAAACAAGTTTTGTTAGCGATACACACACTTTCCCATTAGTTAATTTTATATAAATTTTCTTTGCCATTCTTCTTTGTAAAATTTCTGCCCTGTGGGAAACTAGCAACAATGACCTTCTTTTCCGTGGTTGGCAGCAAAATGCACTCAGAAGTGTGACTGTGTGAATCTGTCTGTTGCTTCTCTGCATCCAGTGAGTTTAGGAGCCTGTCAAGGTCGAGACTGCAGCAAAATGCGAGTCTGCAGCAAGGTGACGCATCAAACCCAGATGAAATTACCGAGCCAACGAAATGGCCGAGTTTTCCCATCTTACGAAGGTAACGCATTGCTGACAAACCTTCGTAAGCTAAATTGTCATAACTCAGACATAAACACAGTGCCATTTTCACCACTTTCAATCGTATGTTTTTCATATCTTCCTGAGCCTCAAATCTGACAAGTGTTTATGCTGAAATGCCACTGGATCCCACTGAAATGAACAACTTCAACAGCTGTTATAACACAACAGAGGTCGTCCTTGACTGATCGCAATGCAGACTCACGGCAGGGTCCCACGAAAGTCTGTCTTAAAAATGTGCAAACAGCTCGAAATGTATGTGCAATGTTTTGTTTGATTGCACAAATGCTGCTGCCTTTATTGTTAAGTTGGCTCTTCCACAATTGTTTTTATCACTTGTGTTAACTGTTGTTTTGGGTAACTGAAGCTCTGCCTTTGTGGGCTGTGGCAAAGCGATAACCAGTCGGCAGGGTGAGACGTGCTCTCTAGGTCTGCCTCTCCTCTGGCCTGAAGACCAACACTCGGGATTTCAGTGCTTCTTCTCAGCACAGCAGCTGGAGTCACAGGAACTTGCAGGTGTTTTCCAGATGTTTCTGGGGGACACATTGGCAGCAGGAATTAGCCAAATGGGAGCAAATAAGTTAGAGCTTGGAGTATTAAAATGCTTGTGCAGATGGGGGCAGGAAAGATCTTATACAAGAGTTCCATACAGTAGACTTGACAGTATTACCAGGGAAGGGGAATGAGCATCAGTTTGCAGGAGCTGGTTGAGAGTGGCATTGTTTCAGTGTCGCGTTTATACAAAAACAAGTTTATTTCTTCAACGTAAGACTCTGGAATATCACAATATTGTGTCTGCAACCTAGGAGCTCAGCGTGGACTGCACCGAGTTCATCGGTAAATCCAACAGCCAAGTCACCACGAGTAAAATAACTTTCTCATTTGTCCCAACGTAAGTGTCCTAAATGTAGTCTGACTGAATCGTGCTTCAGACCTCAGTCGTAGAAGTAATTCATAGTTTGCCAGCGGTATATGCACTGGTTATTTAGAGTGACCGATTAACCCGAAATATGTCTTTGGACTGTGAGATGAAACCAGAGCACCCAGAAGAAACCCACACAGACACAAAGGTAACCTGCAAACTGTATGTAGACGGAACTGAATTTGAACTTGTACCAGAGCAGGTGAGGTGAAGTGAGATGGCGACGCGCCACTGGGTCGGGTAGTTGGATATATCAGGTGCGACAGGGAGTTGTAGTGGGTAGCGGATTGACCGCCTTGTTTGAAGGGCACCGGCGCTTGCTGTAGAGCCATTGAGCTGCAGGGGGGTCCATACTGCCTCTGATCATAGCCGCCAAATCCTTGATGTTCTACTCCACGTTCGTCTCTGGCTTGATTTTGTTTCACTTTAATCCTTCCTACTGTTTATTAATAATACTGGAAGCGATCAAAACCGAGCGTTATTTTTCCTCCTTTCCATCGTACCCAGCAGCAGCTCTAACTAAAGCAGGTCCGAGTAGAAAACGTCTAATAAGCAAGTGCATGATGGGATCTTGTGTAGCAGTTGCACGGTGCGGTGCTCGGGAGGCAGTGACACCGACAGTGCCAGGTTGTATATCTGCGGGCTGTGCCAAGCAGGTCCTTTTTGAAACAGCTTTTATCGTTTTGTTTGGGCGACTCGGTCAATTTGCATGTCTCCCAGTCATAAGGGTTAAAGGTCAGTCGTGGCAGACTGGAAGAACGTGACTTTGCACCAAACGCTTTTCTTTTTTGTCCTCTATGGCCTTTCTTTGTCCCTTCGTGGTCCTCTGCGGCTGTCAGGCGTGGCATTGTGTGTGAGAGCTGGCGCCTCTGCCGCCTCTGCCAGCGCTTCACAGCCTGTCTTCCTGCCGCTCCATCCCAGCTGCTGTCTCCCAGGGCTGAATGTATGGCCGGGCCTGTCTGGGGCCTTTGTCCGTGTCTGAGCTGCCAGCTGGGGCCGCGATGGTCTGTGCCAGCTTTCTTCGGCAGCTCCGGCGCCGTGTTCGCTCTGCGCTGACGTGCGGCTTTCTGCGTGTGAGTGTATATCGCACCCGTGCATCAGCATCTCTGTGTCTGTGTGTGATGCACGCATGTCACACTTTGTGCATGCGTGCTTTATTGCACGTGTGTGTACTTTCGTGACTGAGGGTGAGTGGAAATCTGTTTCTGTGCTTTGCCAGGTGACCTGATCTTGTGTAGCCTCACACTGCTGAAACAACGCCTATGTATTCATGCAAACCCACACAGTAACCCACATGCCAGATAACCCACCCGCCACACGCCAGCTAACCCACACGGCATCCCACACGCCAGCTAACCCACCCACAAACCCCCACGGTAACCCACACGCTGTGTCTTTCAGAGCCCACTTCTGCTTGCTCGGGCTCTCTCTCCCCTGAACCCCAACTGTAATCTTTTAGACATGGAAGATCTGGCATATTTTGTTTAGTTATTTTTTGGATATTAATGGTTGGTAGTATTTTTACTCCACGTACAGCGTGGGGATTCTAAAACACTTTTTTTTTTACCATTGGTATTATTTAATTATTAAAATTTTTGTAAAGTTAGATATGTAGCTGGTGGAAAGTAGCGATGAAAATGTGCAGCTTCTACGTATTATGAATGTGGAAAGAAAGTCATTGTGGAGTTTTAAATTATAATATACAGGGGGTTGGAAAATTAACAACTATGCAAGAATACATGAACATCACCTACCTAATAAACAGTAGGTAATTCCTCTTGGAATGCAGTGTGTTGTATGTTGCACATTTTTTAACTTTAGTTTTATTTCATACCCCTACCCCTTTTCTTTGCAAAGACTGAGTTTGGAACAGAAGCTTTTCCCAGCAGCCGAGCGGCGCGGGATCAGCTCCACCGTGAGGCCTCTGTTCAGTTATGCTTTGGCTCCTTCTGCGTTATATTCTCAGCCTCCGTTACCCCTTCTTTGCTAGTTTTCCCTATTATCTTGGTACGGTATGCGGACTCCTCGTGGCCCACGTCTGCACTATCCAAACCACGTCGAGTTGATCTGTGTTGCTTTCCTTGACTCCTTTCATCCTCACTGTTCTGTCACGTATGTTCATTTTGATTGTGAGTGTTTAAGTGTACAGCAGAACACGTGCAGGTAGACAGACAGACAGACTGACTAATGAAGGGAAGTTGTCTTGTTATGTTATGATAATGTTAACTGTTGAAGTAATAGTATCTATTAATGGGATTTGGTGACATTTTAGCGAAAATGAGTGTCACAAACAGATACTTTTACGATGGAAACTAAGAGTACTTATGTGCTTGATTTATGAGAATTTGTCCTCATGAAGGGTTATTGAGGAACAATTACCTTTGTACGGCAAAGAGGACTGTATAATGTTACTGTTTAAAAGTTAATGTTTCAATAATGGACTAAATCCAACGCTTGCCTCACAAGGGACAAAAGCAGAGACCTATGAATGTTGATATTTTCTTGCCTAGTATTACTTTTCACCTTGAATAGTCCCAGATGTCTTTGATGTATTTGCCAAGATAAACTCGATATACCTTTTCAGGTGCACAAGGCTGTAAAGGCATAGCAGACTCTATATATATATATATACACACACACACACACACACACACACACACACCGCTGCGTTGCACTTTTGGCTTTTGGCAAATAGCAACAGTCCGGCGATAAGCAAAGGGAGGGGACCTGTTTGATGGCTAAAGATGGCTGGCACATGTCCTGGAGCGGTTATCTTAGACTGGCTATAGCATAGTGGCCACGAGTGCTGTCTCGCAGTGAAAGAGCCCGGGTTCAAATCCCTGCTCCTGCTGTCCTTACCATGAATTAATACAACAAAAACTGCCCAGTTACTTAAACAGGGTAACTACTGCTCTGGAGAAGTGAGCCGGCCGAATAATTAAGAAAATTATTTTTCCAGAAGTAATAAAAAACGTATTTAAAATGTTTCTTGGATCCATGTCCTTGTTTTCACTAGTAATTCAATATAGTAGCATTTTTTTCTACACACGTTTCAAAAACGTCTTGTATGAGAATGTCTGATTTCAAAATACGGTAAATCAGAATTAGGAATAAAGAACGTTATACAATGTTTGTCTAATATTCCAAAGTATAACATTACTGTACCAAAGTAACAAGTGACTTCAAATAGCCAACAAGTGTAGTACGTATGCGATGCCCCTCCGAGCAGCACGGTGGCGCTGTCCTCTGGAAGGGCCAGCCGTGGGATCGCCATCTGGGTCGTGTGGAGCCACGCATACAGAGCAGTCTCCTTCCTTATCTGCATGCACTTGCCATCAAAGGGCCTTTTGTTGCAGGCTGTGTGCACATGGCTCCTCTTGGCATCTCAGCAGTCCAATCGGCCCCCTCCCCGCGTGTCCCACCCCACCACCTCCCGCCAGGCAGCCTTCAGAGTTCTGTCTACGGGAGCGGCAGGAAGAGAGCCCGTCACTGAAAGAATGTACCCGTCTTTGTTTGAGGTAACGTTAGGTGTTGAGACGTGCGTTCTTTTTACCGTGCCCCCTACCCCACCGCTGACACTGTCCTCAGTGCCGTGATCTGGCGCCACACCTGTTCTCCACACGTGAGCAGCTACCAAACTGCCTGACACAGTATACACCTGTAAGCACCGTCACTGCCGCCCACCACCACGCTCGGTCTCCAGAGAACACAGGAGACGTGACGGGGCAGCAGGCGGCGTAGTGGAAGGAGCTGCCGCCTTCCACTCAGAGTAAAGATAACCCAGCTGTATAAGAGGGTGAATCGGTGCAAGTAACTTTGAAGAAACGCGTCTGATAATAAATAAATGCAGCACTCGCAGCCTCCCTATTTGCACTCACCTGGATGACCGTGGGGGTTCGAAAAGGAGGTGCGGTAACGCGGGTGATGCACAAGGGTAACTCGAAAAGTATCCGCAGTGTGTTTATCTAGCTGCGGTTAAATGTACTGCGGATATGTTTTGACTTAACTTGTACATTTTTCTCTCTTAAAAAGGAGAGTCTAAAATTGGAGCACAAACATTAATGGAAGAAACGTAAAGCACATTCAGTACTTTAGACTTAAAGCCAAATTAAGCACGGAGTCGGCCGCACATGGCTAAATTCTGTGGTTTTCAATGAACTTTGAGACAGTTACATAAATTGTGAGTGGATTTAAATTGGAACACGCTGGGACCATATGAGCCTGCCCAGATTTTGATGCTTCCATGAGAAACGTGGATGTGCTGTTATGAAGCCTGCGTGTTGTGAAGGATCAGCATGTGGTGTGAACTTCACTGGGCTGGTTGGCCTTTGCACCCATAACTAATAGTTCATTCCATTGGGGATTCGTGATCATTTTCAATCACGTTCGCTTCTTTCACTCAACATCCAGGTAACTGAGTCCCTGTATCTGTACAGCGTGAACTTAGTTCAAGTCTGTGGTATGAACACCGGCACTTCTGGCAGATTTAATTTTATTTCACAATTAAGTCATTATTGATATTTTGAGCTGTGAAGTGAGATGTTAAAATAAACTGACTTTGAATAACACATTTATCACGGGTCGACCCAGGGGCAAGGGGCAAATGGAGGAAAAGGTGGATTAGAACAGCGACTTTGCGAAACACGTTTATTTTTAATAAAAACAGATTTTTCATGGTAATTGGTGACATTCTGTAAGAGGTGCTGGTTGTGAAAGGTTATTGACGAATGTTTATTGGATACCACCTGCTGTGTTTTACTAGCCCTGCATTGATGTAGGTGCAGAAAAACGGCACGTCTCTCGCTGACTGAGGAGGTTGTCTTCGAGACCGGAGCTGCTATATTGTAAGAACGTCTGTTGCGTATTGTGTTGAACTTTGCTGTTCATTGTTAGACCTTTTCACTGAACTGTATTTGACTCTGCTTGCTGATGTTATCGGCATTAAGGTCCTGTAAGCCTTCCGTGCCGTAACTTGAGTGCATTAGTAATAGTTGAGGCAAAGGGACTGTTCCCAGTGTGAGTAAATAACCGAAAAGGCAGCGTTTTGGTTTGTAATGGTTATCATACTGTGTCTCTCATACTTGTTCATCAGTAGGTGGTGCAGCTTGTAGCACACGACTCTGACACAGGATCAAGGGTCTGTGCAGAGTTAAAGGATCTCTGGCTTCCCACCACTGTCCAAAGACGAGTGTTTCGGGTACACTGGTGAGTGAGTGTGTGGTGACCTCTGTGATGGAATGTACTTCAGCTAGCCTAGCACCCAAAAATTCCAGGATAGGCTCTGCACCCCCAGGACCCTGCAGTAGGGACAGGTGCTTGTCACACACTGAGCTTCTGGCACGGTTAAAGTACAGTGTGCAGAGTAGTAGCTGAGCAGCTAAGGGTGTCGGTGCTCTGGGTAGATCCCCCGGTCACTGTCATCGCCATACAAGAGTCCCCGAAGCAGCTCCCTGACCCCTGTAGTGAGAGAAGCAAAAGGCTCCTGCCATAATGCACACAGTGAGACGTCTGACCAGACTGGTGTCCGATGCTCTTGGTCAGGCATATAGTGTAAAGTCGCTGCTTTCAGACGTGTACTGAGATGATTTACCGCAGTTATCATGAGTAAAAACCGTGCAGCTGCGTGCCTCCTGTGACTGTGAAGCCTACCTGTGCCAAATGTGGGTAAACTGTGCCGCACTTTTCCCGCCGGTAGCGTAAAGTGTTGCTTAAGGAGAAAGTCTCAGTACCTGGAGGCTGCTGGTTCAAATTCCAGAAATTGCTTCAGCCAACTAGTGTCTACTTGCATAAAACTTGGTAAAATTGTGCCATGTCTTTGGATGAGTGTTTTGGTAACACGATGAGGAATGGCACTCGCCTGCGATTCCGACCCAGAAGCTTTGACTGTCCCCAGGCTCAGCGTGCTTTCGGGCCCGCTGGGTGCGGTCCGGGGCTCCGTCGGGTGTCGCTTTGGACGCGCAGCCGATTCGAGTGCCACTCCCCAGTGCTGCAGACACTGGTGCTGGGGAGGGGAGGGGCATTGGGATGCGGGTGTGCAGCGCTCAGCTGGGGGAACCTTCAAGGACAAACGTCGAACGCCGGCTCAGTTCGGCACGCTTGAAGTCACGTGACCAGGCGGTCAAAGCAGGTATGGGATGGGGGAAGGGGGGGTTCTTCAGAGCCGTTAAACAGGACTTTGTCCAGCAGATTCCAGGACTTTGAACAAAAACATTTTGTGTTGGACACCTCTGGAAGATGGCAGAGTCCCTGGCATCACTGCATCAGACAACGAGGAAAAGTTGTGCACATATGACATCCAGTTTGATGACACCCAGCTGAGAATGTTTACACACAGATCATTATTAGTTATAATGTTAGCAAATATAAACGCTGTAACATACTTGTCAATACTGACAGGGTTTGTGGCTGAACAACATTCCCACAGTGTCTCATTTGCGGTACTAAAGTCACAGGCAGTGCGACCACCCTGTCAATTGACGTCTGCTGTGTTCTGCATCGGTGCTCCCTGTGTCCTGTGGACTTCAGGGATCGAACATGTTCTTGTTTTTAGCAGTGTATCGAACCTGTGGTAGTGCGTCAGAACGCCCTTTGGGATGCTCTGAGCGCCGGCTGTGTGAAAGAGGGGCTCTTGCTTTTCTGGAAGATAAGTCCACTTTTGAAACAAGAGCATCTCCTGTGTTTAGCGGCTCAGGCACCATTCCGGGCGACACGGTCCACTGGCCGCGAAGTGGCGGGAGGAGGACAGTACCCGGCTCAGTTGCGCCGCCGGTGCGTTTACGACGCAGGTTTGGGACCCGGTCTGGCTCACTACACACTGCTGGTTGTCGCTTGCCTGCATCTCACACACACACACACACACACACACACACACACACACACACACACACACCCGTGAGTCTGGCTTTGACGCCTTCAGCAGTTTATTATTCTGTCTTTACTCACCACACAGATTTGACAGTATTGTTTCAGGACTCGTGAGAAACTGTTGGTACACAGCTTACATCTCTTAATGCCTCCTGGTGTAACGCGGAGAGAAACGTGCAGGTTTGTTTCCGTTTTTGTTGTCCTCTGCCGTGCTGATTCGCACGACGGCTAACTGTCCCGCAGAAAAAATGGCATTCATTTAAGCATAAGAAAGAATTTAAATTGTTTGTGTAACAGTTGTATGGTGTCCAGGAGACTTGATCTAGTGGGACACCAAAAACTTTTGAAGGGATATATGCATAAATGTATTTTAGCTATTAGCTATAACTTGCATGTTCAATTAATAGTATATTTTTAATAGTTTAATATTGTAAGTTGTTGTATTGCTTTATTCCACGGGGTAAAAATCTTTGTTTTATTCCAACCAAACGATGTAAACTAGTAATATGAAGGACAAAAATAGAATTCTTGCCGTTTTATCATTGCACTGAGGGTCTGTGGCAGGAAAAAATGGTCAATTCAAGAAATCCCCAAACCTCTTGGTGCAACTGCCACTGGCGTTTCAGAAACCCGCTGACATACACACACGCAACACTTTTATTTCACAATATTTCAAGAAATGCACCGTTTGTAACATTACAGGTTGTGTTTTTGTTCCTGTTCTCTCTGCATTGTAAGACATCAAATTGTTTTGTTTAACAGTTAGAACTGGTTAAATGTACTATTTACAGATGTTGCTCAGCTGCCCCCCCCTTTTCGTCAGTAGTTTTCGGGATAGTAGAATTTGTCCAATTTTGTCCAGTTTTCTGTCATACGGTCCCTGAAAGTTCAGACCTGTAAGAGAGAAATAAGACAAACTGCTCATATTATTGCATCATATTCCATGTATATTTATTCACCGATTCTTTGGCATTCTCTTAACATGTAGTGCACAAACTTCTTAAAACTGTACATCCAACATGAAAAAGTTGCTCAATTTAAAAAAAAAAAAGAAACATCTGTAGAGCTTTTAATATTACAAAGAATATGACAGCAAATTCCTATGTTCTTTTGCAAGAAAATATACGTAATAAATTGAACAAGTTAAAAGAAATTCTGCCTGGAGCTGAGACTATTTTTGATGTTTTTTTTCAAGTGGCTGATCTAGTCTTATAACTATTATTTAGCAATATTATTGTTTTTTATTGAAATGCCAGATTGTTGCACAGTATTGAAACATTGAATGATAACTGGACTAAATAACTATTTAGAATTAATTTTTTAATAAAGAGCAAATTTAAGATTTCCATTGACCGTGATTATGTGTGGTGTAGTTTCTTTTGATCGTGGATTAAATATGTATTAATTCAAAGGTAAATGTTTTTTTTTTTTTTTCACAGAATGAATGTAATCTTAGGGTAGATGTTATATAATCAGCTTGTTTCTGTGGAGCAAATTCAACTGTTTTAATAGTTTAATACCAGTGTTTTTCAAGTGTAAATATTTATATACACACGAGGATGCGCATATTTACATATTTTATATGTGCATGCAACTGCTTATTCTTTTATTGATTTATGATCCATTTGCATAGAAATAGTGTTTGGTTTTTTTAAGTTTTCCTGAGTGTGAAGTAAGTGGCTGAGTTGGAGCTGAAACTCCGGCGGAGTTTCTGTTCATGCGGCACAAAGTGCTTCACAGCAGCCGTGTTCCTGACCCTCAGTCCGCACCATTCGTCCATAATACCTGGTGCGCAGTCCACAAAGCAAAATTTGGACTTATTTAGATTTCATCTTATTGATAATGTAAAGTGAGTCTTTTGTTAACTATTAACACATCAAAAAGTTTTTTAAAAACTTTTTTTACTGTTGATTTTGCATCTATTTAAAATGCATTCTCATGTTTCATTGCTTTCCTTGATCAGTTTAAAAGATGTCCAACACCGCTGTGTGGGGAGACAGGTGAAAGGTGTGTTTTATTACTTTAGGTATGTCGACAATTAAGCGTTGCCACAATAAGATGAAAGCTGGTTAAATAAGAGCTACAAATGAGCTTCACGTAGCTCCGCAGCAGAGTTGGGGAGGCACAGCAAAGACACACTTTGCTCCATTAGCACTAGCAGCACTTTATGTGCTAATAATGTTTGTAAGCATAAGTAACAAAAGCCAATATTTCCTGCTAAGATGCTGCTCTTTTCGATAGTTTGTACAGCCATTTTGTTGGGTTTTTGCTGTGCGTTGCAGAGCCTGTGTGAAATGTGTTGCTTCTGTGTGGTGCTTCCTGGCCCGGTCCTCCATTTTGTGAACTGGACTGCATTCGCCCCCATTTTGTGGTGAGCTCTTTTCTGCTTTTCTTTGTTTATCAGCGTAAATCTGCTCATATTGGAGATTGGACGATGTTTAAGTACACGACCGTTGTATACTGTGGCTAATGCTTTTTTAAAAAAAAAAATGCCTGTGTGGAATTGCCTTTATAAAAAGTTGGGTAGTATTTTTGCCATTTGCTGCACCGCAGCTGTTTCACACATTTGGTGTTTTACGTTAAGTTAATATTGGGTTTATTATGTTCCGAGCACCTTAAAGCGTTGACTGCTAACGGTAGTTCATAATAACAGCAGTTGTTTCTGTGCGGAGAAGGATCGTGACAGAGGGGTGATGTTGGCCTCTCTGAGGGGGGTCTCTGGAGGAGGGGGTGACCCTCTAATCCATGTCACTCAGCGTGTTGGTGCTCTTTAGCTCCCAAAGCAAACAGTGCGCCATACTTCAATGGAGGCACCGTGCCCTGTGGGATGCCCTCGCGACCCCGTGGTGGCGACCCCTGCCCTCCTCTCTGTAGAGAGTGATCTCGGGTCACAAGGGGACGTCGAGACACGTGCGGGTGGCACGAAGACACCGGCGGGCCGGGCCCACCGTGAAGAGCAAGTTAGAGAGAAGGCACTCGTGTTCTATGCGATTCTGTTTAAATAGTCATTTTTATACTGACATTTGATCTGCACACATTGACAGTGTTTCCTGTTCTAACTGGAGGTTGAACTGTCAGTGCGTTTTATTGTAGTATCCATAGGTTAAACACACACACACACACACACACACACACACATTCCAGTGTAGGTGCTCAGTTGTAGTGTGAATATTATATCTGAAATGTTCCTGTAAAGAAACCTTTGGAAAACTGGAATTGCACCACTAGGAATGAAGATATAAAATGACCTTCAAATTTAAATCCTACTTGCTTTAACAGTTGGATTAACAAAAATGCCTGTCAGTGATTTCTGTCATTTTTAAAATCTTTTTCCATAATTTCTTTTGCAAAAACATCCAGGTTACTGCACCTTTTGCAGCAGCGCTGTTACCAAAAGCAGCACAAAAAGTCACTGCACCAACAGTACATTTTACGTGTGTGTGTGTGTGTGTGTGTGTGTGTGTGTGTGTGTGTGTGTGTGTGTGTGTGTGTGTGAGAGAGAGAGAGAGAGCGATAGATTTCGTGGCTAGGTCACAGCGCCGTGTTTGCAGCTCTGGAGAACTATGCTCTCCCCTCCTGCCACGTTTGCCGGTGCAATGTTGACATTTTTAATATCAATGACAGCTGCCGGCCTCGGAGGTGACTGTAAGGGACGTTCACCACACACACACACACACACACACACACACACACACTCGTCTGGTTCAGCTGCAGAATGAAACACCTTCAGTATCAAGTAATGTGTCAGTAAACTAGTGTGGTCATTTAAGAAGTTCATAATATTTTTCTTTGTGAAATAGATTTGACTCAATAGTAAGTTAATGTTTGGAAAGACGTTGACTGAAACTTGCTGCTGTGCTGAAGCAAGAATTAAAATCGGTCCTCTGTCCTTAACCGCTTGTCCCGGTCGCGGGGGCCGTGGTCCAGAGCCTCTCCTGACGTCACTAGACACCGAATTGCTAAGCATCTCCGCAATATATTTGTGTATGTTTTGTACTGACTTGTTGAAATGTTTAGGGGTATGTTAGTAGAACGTCTCCGTGAAAATGTTTTGGTTTTTTTTGTTTTTTTTTTTTATAAGAGCAGAAAAAATTTTTGAGACTGAATTTTTTGCAGCAGCCCAGTCTTCCCCTGGCTTCAAGTGAGCAGCTGCAGCCTTCTTCATGTAATCCTTATGTCACTTTATTTTTGACTGATTTTATACAGATGAGTGCGTTTATTTTTTTACCAAAACAGATGAAATATTGCAGTAAATGGCAGATTTTTTTTTTTTGACTGTACACCAGGTTTAGTTTTCCGACAGTTGAAATGTGGGTCCGTAGTGACCGGATTAACTCGGGTTCTGTGTTTTGCTGCTACAAAACAAGTTTGAACTGTGAGTTTTCTGTGTACCGTGGTGAACCGTGTGCTGCTGCAGGAGAAGGCTGAACACTTCATAACAGTACTTAACATGTTTTTTTAACTTGTATGCACATGCAGTATTCAAAATTTTCTTAGCGCAAAGAATATCAAAGAGTATTACTTTATGAAAAGCCCCCCCCCCCCTTCAAGTTGAGGCTACGAATGTTAAAAAAGTAGATTAGCGGTGATTGTAAAGGCGATGAGCAGCAGAGCGAGGGGGGCCGTGTGAGAGGCTGCGAAAGTGTGTGTGATGGACGCGCGGCGAGGGACGCGGCCACACAGAGGAGTGCACTGTGGAGAGCTGGCAGCGAAGCCGAAACCATGAGTGTATCCTCAAGTGAACTTCCTGCTGTGTGTGGCGCGCTGCCCCTGCTTTCAGCGGCACGTTAAAGAACCCGCGTGCAACAATGAGCCGCGTAAATACTACGGTACACTTGTAGGAACGCGCACTGCAGCCGTTTGGAATCCCTCGCTTGTGTATCAGCATTTTTTAAAGCTAAATGTATATAGTGTTCCTCGCGCCAGTGTTTCTTACGATTGGTCAGAAGATGTGGCGAGATGTGACGTAGCGCCTTTCTGCGGGGAACGGGGTCCCGGCTTCTGCCACACACTCGCACCAGCGCAGCTTTTTGTTGCACAAACACAAAACCCAGTGACAGCTGAGCAGAAACGCGACAGTTTTGTTTCTGCGTGTGGTGTGGCGCAGTCCTGCAGGGGCTCTGGTCCGTGTGGTGTGGTGTGGTGTGGTGTGGTGTGGGGGGGGGGGTGCGCGGACCAGGATGGAGCCTCCCCCCGCGGCAAGAGGCCGACCCACCCGGCGCCGTGCGGAGTTCCCGCGGCAGCCATGTTCGGACCCTGCGCTGAAGTAGCCTCGCGAGCGCGGGGAAGGATGCGGGTTGAAAAGCACAAAAAAGTGGCCCCACCTTCTTGTCGCGCACGTTGTGGCCGCTCCGAGACCACAAACCAACAGCGTTAGCCGCTTAACGCGGTCCACAGCGGCACGCACAGTCTGAGATGGTTTCCCTTTCCTGTGCCTTTGGTGCTGCCGCCCGCAGTGGGGGGAGAGGGGCAGCGGGCCGAGCCGTGCCAAACCGGGCCGAGCCGCCGTCCTGGCAGGAAGTCACTTTACAACAGCAGCACGAGTGGAAGAGAGGGGAGGACAAGGCAGTGGGAGAAAGAAACAAGTCTGGGGTGTGTTTGTGTGTGGAAGTGGGTGGGTGGGTGGAGCTGGCAGGGGGGGCTCTTGAGACACTTTTGGTGCGGCCGTACACTTTCTGTACACTGCAGAGTTTGTGTACATTAAGAGTAAACTATGGCATTATTATGAACGGCTGCCTCCGGTGTTTGGAAGGAGGGGAAGACCTGGGGGGTTGGTTGGCAGGAGCATTTTGGGTCAGTTCCAGTCCAGACCCACAGGTTTGTTGAGCCTGGCCATGTGGGGACAGTAGGTGGTGCAGTGGTTGGGGTTTAAACCCCTGCCCCGTTGCTGTACCCTCGGCCAAGGTACTTACCCTGAACCGATACGGTAAAAATGACCCTGCTGTTTAAATGGCTAAACCGGTGTGTGTTTCTTTGGTGAAAAGTGTCAGTTAAATGAGTAAATGTGTGTGGGGGCTGCCCCAGGTTGGATTGCGCTCCACAACACAACAGCTACTGCCCAGCAGCCCTGCCTTCCAACGCACCGTCCCTGTAGCCGGACACGCTACTGTCACGGCACCCCCGGAACGGTCACCTCCTCGTTCTGTACCTCTGCTCTTGTTCTTCTATGCCAGAAGTCGGTCGTATCTTAAAACGGAGGTGACACGATGGTGCAGCAGGCAGCACTGGGGTCTCACAGCACCTTGCCTGTTGGGGTGTAGGTTCGAATCCACCTCGGTCCTTGTGGAGCTTGCAGTGTATCTCCATGGTTGTGGGTTTCCCCCACAGTCCAAAGACATGTGTTTCAGGTTAATTGTCAGTAAGTTGCCAAGAGTTTGTGTGTGTGTGTGTGTGTGTGTGTGTGTGTGTGTGTGTGTGTGTGTGTGTACAGATGTGAGTGACTGCAGGTAGCACATCTGCCCTGGTAAGTCTCCTGGGATACAGGTGCTGGGCAAACATGAGTTAACAATCAACATAAGTGTCTGCTAAAGAAATGTAAATGTGATATAGTGGTTGCCCCCCTGCTTGTGCTTCTCCTTTGAGGAATGTCTTCTATTTACAGGCCAGGTAAAGAGTTGAGGAATAAAGCTCAGTTTTGAATGATCTCAGAAGATTTTTCCAGTTCAGAATTTCTCAGCAGTCGTTTTTTCTCCCTTTCTTGCTGCTTTTCGTTCCTTTGCTTGACTCTCAAGGTGTAGTGTGTGTTAAAATGGCGCGCGCGTGTGTGTGTGCGCGCGCGTGTGTGCACGCACTGCGTCTGCGCAGCTGGGGAGGGAGGGTCTGGCCCCTGGACTCCACCCCTTTCCTGCATGTGTCCCTCCCTCTCCCTCTCCCTCTCCCTGCCCCTCTCTCTCTCTCTCTCTCTCTCTCTCTCTCTCTCGCTCACTCTGTTCCTCACTCGCACCTCCTTCCTCCCTCTGTCAGCTGGGCTGCTCTCACTCCCGCCTCGTCCCATGTGCCTCCTGCAGCGTCCCGCTCCGCTGCGGTGCCCGTGGGGGGGGGGTGCCCGTGGGGACGGACAGCAAGGGAGGGTGAGAGAGAGAGAGAGAGAGAGAGGAAAGAGCGAGAGCGAGAGGCTCCCCTGCGACCAGCCGAGACGGAGAGGGAGGGGGGGGTCTGAGCCACTCGCTGCATTTTAACCCTCTTCCTCCAGCTGTGTGCAAAGCAGTGGTGGAGCTGCAACAAGTTGGGCCCCCCCCATCCTGCCGTGTGGCTGTCGGCGTCACCCGCTGCATTTCTCCAGCGTTTTGTGGCTTCGCTGCGCCACAACCGACTTCTCCTTCCTAGGACCTCTGCCCCCCCCTGCCCCCTGCGCCGCACCTCCCGCTCCCTTGACCGGTGGGCCGTCCCACCAGGGCACTGTAGGGACCGCGGGGTGATGGGATGCCTTCCGGGCCGGGGGCCAGGGGCACACAAAAGGCGGCCAAACTACGGACACAGAGTGAGCAAGACGGCTGTGGCGGTGCTGGCGGAGAAGCGCTCGGGGGGGACGGGTGCGTAGGAGCCAAGCGTGGTTCCCTGGGCGAGCGGGCACTCCAGGGCGGTCCCCCACACGCCGGGCACCTTCCCGCCTCCTGTACAGGGGAGCCGTCCGAGTCGGGCAAGGGAGAGGGCGCCGCGCTGGCAGGCGCTGCTGTTAGCACATGCCAGGCGTGCAGTTTGTGTGTGTGCCGACACGCTTTGTTCGAAACCAACGCACTCTTCAGCCAGGGGGTCGCCCGCGCCCCCACAGGCCTCGGGCCCCCAGCAGGCCGCGGAGCCCAGGACCTCGTGGTTCCTCCAGCAGCACACCGTGGGCCACACTGGGAGACAGCGCCTCACCTAGAGCAACGCACCGCTGCAATTCGGAACCACTGTAAGTCATATCTGTGTGTGTGTGTGTGTGTGTGTGTGTGAGAGAGAGAATGCCATAATAGAATAGTTTTACTCCTAAATAAAGAGTCTGTTCATTGTGTTCACATGTGCCTTTACACGTAGGACAGTATTGAGTGTGACTGTGACTGACCGACTGTAGACGCGGTGTCATCCGCACGCACACACACACACACACACACACCAGTGTGTGAACTTGTGGTTGAGAGTGTTCATGTGGGGAGCTGCACTCAGCTCTGCTGTGTTTCTGAACTGATAGTGAAGTGCTTACTTCACAAAATAAAGTACCGCCACATGTTGTGCTCAGTTTGTAACTTAGCGCAAAATCCTGAGCAACTTGTGAATTTTTGACATTTCTTGCAAAGGCAGGTGAATGTAGAAACTGTTTATAGAAATGCTGGGGTTCACACGAGTTTTACCAAAACATCACTTTTCGTGAGCCAGCAAATTAATTCCGCACACAGCACTATCAGAATAATTTGTGTTTTTGCTCTAACTTGTACTTTAAATGCTTGGATTAAATACAGTTTGCAAATATAGGGTTTTTTGTGGTTTATGTTACTGTGCACATTTTTTAAAAAAATCTGTCAAACATGACAACTTAAAACAAAAAGAATATTATAAACGGATAAATGTAAATTTAAAATGTGTTTGTTGCTTGTTACTGTTGGATTAGATATATGTATTTGTGTATTTAAGCTCATATTTCCATAGTGAGAAGAAAACTATTGAAAATGGGAATTCAAAACATTTAAAAGAATATTGAGCTCTCTCACACACACACACACACACACACACACACACACACACACACAATGTGGACTTAGCCTTCCGTTTCAGATGAAGAATCAGAGTGAAAATTTTTACATTTTTTGC
Organism: Arapaima gigas; assembly: GCA_900497675.1. Classification (NCBI taxonomy): domain Eukaryota; kingdom Metazoa; phylum Chordata; class Actinopteri; order Osteoglossiformes; family Osteoglossidae; genus Arapaima; species Arapaima gigas. The sequence goes on from UFQX01000912.1 coordinate 76,126, forward strand.
AACGCAGAATCAGAATGTTTTTCCAGCAAGAATACGTCAGATATCCAGTCGTGAAAAAGCACATTTTTGCCGGTTTTTCCTTCCTGACTTATTCTCACCATTGTCTGTATTAACCAGCGAAGGACGCACAGCTGCAGTCCTCATAGCTGAACAGTGGTGAATTTGCCACCAACTAGGTAATGTACAGCAGCACATAATATTTATTATTTTGTTGCTTCTTCAAGGCAGAATATGAAAGTAATTATTTTGGGCGCTGCCCCTGAGTTGCTGTGTTTGTGTGTATTGTGCTCAGGGTGTGTTGTCGCCACTGCGCCGTCTCTGCTCATCCTGTCGACCATCTGCGGGAACCGGGCCCGGAGGCTCTGGTCTCAGCCCACGGTGTCCGCGGGTCCGGACCGCGCCACGCCGCGCCTCCTCGCCCCGGCCCGGTGCGGCGCCGCCTGCAGGCGGTCGTAGCCGTTCCCCGGAATGCAGGCGTGCCGATCGGCACACGCGTGGGGCGCGTGCACGGTGGCGTCCCGCTCTCGCGACGCCATGTGTTTTCTGCGGCCGTAGGTGTGTTCGCGCGGCCATGTTGCGCGCTGCCCCGTGGAAGGAGCCGCCTCGGTCGTGCTGCGCTCGGATTGGCCGAAGCCGACGCGGGTTAGTCGCGCTGACGTCACACGCTTGTCACAAGCTGGCCACCTACTCACAGCAGTGCTGTCAGTTAATATTGCGTTTAGGATTATAATACTAACTTGCAGTTAATGCATCGTGTTGCGGTCATAATTTTTCTTCTTTGTTTATACGTTCAGGTTTTCTGGCAAGGCCTGTTTGAACTTGATGCATTTAAATGAAAGTGAAAACCTACTTTACTGTGAATGAGTTCTGACCGAAAAGAGTGTTTTTCAGAGCACAGCTCCATTTCTCTACGTTCCCTCAGCTTCACTGCTCACGCTCCACAGGACATGTATGCTGTTTTAGCCTTTACAGAACCCTCTCCTTCACGTGTGTAAACTTGCTCTTGAATTTGTCGTTTTAGAGCAGTATTCCAGTCGTTCGGCTGTTTCTTGTTTCAGCCGCTGAAAACATCCTGAATCCCACGGTGTCCGCAGCTTGTTGATGGTGAACGCGGTAGCAGGTGGGCTTTTTGGATATATATTTAATATAGTGCTGCCACTCGGCAGGGGGTGTGTTTGCCAGGGAGGTTGTTCCCCGAACTGAATGAGGCGCTGAAATAGGACACTGACACTGTTTGTGGGAGAAATGTCACATTTGTTCATTTTTTAACTTTGTGAGAGGTGCGTGCGTGTGTGTGTGTGTGTGTGTGTGTGTGTGCGTGTGTGTGTGTGTGTGTGTGTGTGTGTGACGGTAGGAAAGGTTTTACCAGTAATGGATCTGAATGAATTTTGTTGTTAATTAATATTGTTACTAATATTTTAGGCATTTTTGCAGTATTTTGATATCTGTCTGTATATGTGAGCCATTAATTTACCAACAACTCTTTGACATTGTTTGTGACTTTGAATGAAACTATTAGTCAAGCAACTATAATTACTAAGAATATTTTTTAATTATTTTCCTTATTTTCACACCTACAATTTATTAAACTAAAAATGTTTTTTTAAATAGTGTTGTTGATGTATTTATGATCCTTCAAATTGTATTTCAAATTAATCCGTTTTTTTCTCTTTAGTTTTTAAGTATGTTTGTAGACGATTTTAAAATGTCGTGATCTGTTTGGGTGTTTAATTCACTCGTTCTACATCTGGAAATTTCTGCATTGTAGAACCATTTATTTGTGCACTTTACAGTTATTTATGTGGAAATTTCCCTCTTTTGTATTCATGTCTTTATGTTTAAAGAAACTGTTTAGAGAAACTTTGCAGCTTTCTGCTAATCTGTAAAAAATAAGCATCATACTTTTTAATTTTTAAAAATGAAATATTTCTTAATTTTTTGCAGCATATTTATTTTTTGTGATAAAATTTATAGTGATACATAAGTTAAGAGAGAACTTAATTTTAGAGTAAAAAGCCTTGTTAACTGAAGTGATTCTTAATTCACGAGGTGTATTTTGGAATGAAACATTAAGCAACTTTAACACACAAACATCTCCATGAATGACAACTGAATGAAGCTCCTCTGGTGTGTGTGTGTGTGTGTGTGTGTGTGTCTTACATAATTACATTATTTTCTGAATCCTGTTTTTCTTGAATTCTATTTTTTGTTTTTTCAAAAGGTTTAAGTATTTTTTTTCTTCAGTTTATCTGTGGTCTAAAGTACGAGTTGCAGCAAAACACGTATTAATTATTCCTTAAAGAAATGTTTTAATTTTTTGTTAAAACTGGTGGGGGGGGGGTATGCATTCTTACAGGACTGCTGTGATTGAATCGGCTGCATTTTTAAACAAACACAGCTTATTAGACAAAGGCAGTCTCTGTTAATACAGTTGTTTAATTCTGCCTTAAACCATTTTGTTCTAATTTCAATACAAAGTCGTGTGCCGTCGCTGAGATGGAGCCCGGCGTTACACAGAAAAAGACCTGGAGAGCGACTGCTTCTCCGCTCCCCACCGGTTTCCTCCACGCGTCACTCAAATAATCCACTTAACCTGACTTGAAAAATGATTAATTGGATTCTTCAAGATCAGAATAGAACTTCGCACATTCGTTCCAGATCTGCGCGTGTGGAGCAGCGATGTCCGGGGGTCAAACTCCCTCAGCTTAAGCCGAGCGTAGGGATGCCCCCCAGGAGCGGTCCTACTCCTGCTGTCGCCTGTCCTGCCTCTGCGCTCCGCTTCGACTTGTGCGCTCTGCCGACGCCGTCTTGGGCGGTTTTACAAATTGCTGCACGTTGACACGTTTTTTTCTTGATTAAAACTGTAGTTGGTTCTGTAGGGTCCTGTTGCACCGCAGGCACTTTCTTCGAGTCGGAGGCTGGCCAACGTTTTGAAACAGTTTTGAACGTGTGATAGAAATAATTTTACAAAGTTTCGAGCTGCTGAAGGAATGATCAGCAGGAGTTTGGCTGTGAGTCCTGATTTATGGAAGCTACACCTGCGTTTTTCTAAGAGGGCCTTGCGCTCCGTTCAGCTTGGACACGGGTGAAAAATGAACGTAAGGCGCATAAAATGCACAAATTCACAAAGTGCATTTTCACTGGATTACTTGAAATATTTTGGCTTTCAGATTCACACGAGCCTTTTCAGCAATGTAAATATTTGGACTGCGACGTGAATTACTGAGCATTTGTTACATTTTCATTATTTCTGCAATGCAGGGTTGTGTTTTTTCAGCTTTACAGAACAATAGGAGTGAAGGAAGTCCAGCATGTCCTCCAACAAGGAGGCAGTGTTTGTCGTAGGTTTTGTTATTTCGGAGGCATTCCGTCTTACGGCAGCGGGTTCTGAAGTAGAGGGCTTGTCTGGGGCCCCGGCGGCGCGTTGTTTGGCCGCGACAACGCAGTGATACCCTCTCCGCACAGCCCGTAGCCGGCGGATAAGCCGCGTCAAAAAATGCAGCTCCATGTCTGCTTGCCACTTGTACTCAGCCATCTGAAAAACACGTTAATAAACATATGTAAAAATGTGCAAGAACATGTTGAAGACGTGATTGTTTCCTGACCGGGGCGTCACACAACTGCGGCGAAGGATGAACACGGCTGGATGCTGGATGGACACAGGCTTTGTGGTTTCGACCTGCTCAAGACATTATGACCTCTGTGCCTTAACTGAGCTGCAACATTTGCTGAGTGTAGAAGAAAAATAGGTGAAGAATGAAGTTTGAGATTTTTTTTTTTTCTTTTCTTCCTCCCAGCTCCATGTCTTCACCAGCACATCCATGTTTGAGGACCAGGACAGTTGTATGAAAGGTAAAGTGGAATTTTTTCTTTTTCTTTTTTTTTATTTGGAGTTTAACTTTAGAGACTTGCTGTCTTTGCACACATTTGCACCTCATGTGAAGTCAGGAGTGTGTGAGCGTTCAGTTGCATTCATTGCTCCACTTTTGTACTGGGGAGTCCAAGCCTGGGCTGCGACAGCGACAATCCCGGTTACCAACACCGGTCCTGCATCCAGCTTGCGAAACTAAAGGGACGGGGATGGTGATGAGCAAATGTGGATCTCTTTCAGATAATTTATACGGTAGTTTCCCTGTGCACATATTTAAGTAAGGAAGTCCCGGTGTGAGACATACGCCGCACGGTTTCGGTCTCGAAAGAGTATTCCGGGTAAACCGGTCTTACGATCCTGATTTTCCCCCTTTGGATAATGGGACCCTGTAGAGGGGAGACACAAACTTGGCATAATCGAATATGTCGTTGTTTTTTTCTGTAACGTTCTTTTGGTCCTGCAAATGAAACGTAAGTTTGGTTTTATGAAAAACATAAATACGATTTGGACAAATAGGCACATTTAAGAACTGGCTGTAGCTGCTGCTGGAAATCAAAATGCTGCCCACCAATTTAAATTTACACAAAGTATATGAAAAGAAGTTAAATAAAAGATGTAGAAATAAAAGCCTGTATTAATCTTTTGAGTAAAATAGTCAAAAGTTGATTGACCTCAGCAGATCAAATGAACCAAAATGTTGTCGTCATCAACTAACCGGTAATTTGTATAGCGCAACATTTGGCTACTTAAATAACCTATAGAGGGCAAATGGAAATATTGAGAGTTTAAAGTCTCAGTTTGTTTATCTCCCCACTTGTTGTTACTAAAAAGTATATTTGCTGACCAGGGGAGTGGATGGGGGGCGGTGAGCACCAGTTATAGCAGAACTGTGGATAAGTGATAGAGGTTTCGCCACAAGATGAACTTGAGGGAAACGAAAGCTACGGTAGAGCTGCTCCGCTGTGAACGATGCTCGACTTTGGCCAGTACTGTGATTTTCACCTTGACCTGTGTGTAGAGGGATGGATGGTGACCTAGATGTGCGTGAACCTCTAGTGGTCACTTCTTCACCATCCTTTGCAAATTGCATATTTGTTGTCTTCTACTGCGCCCTCCTCATTTCAGGCGTCCAGAATGCTGCACCACTGATTTAAGGTGCATTTTTGGTGCATTTAAAGCTGAGATGTTGTATCACTCTGTCGTTTTCATAGCACGTCTGCTGTCCGCAGGTCAGCGGAAGCAGCCAGTCGGACTGAGCCAGACCCATCCCTCAAGCACACGACTCGCTCACAGTTTGCCAGCCAACGTGGAACACAAGTCTCCAACGGTACAGTTTTACCTTGGTTTCTGAAACCGCCGTTTTTAACCACGCTTCGGTGTGAAACGGGTTAATCGCAACATGTTCAGCGTGGAAAAGTGAGTGTGACAGCTTTGGTGGAGGAATTAAAAAAAAAAAAATTCCGGTATTTTGCTGTTATAAACAACTATATTGTGATGTGGCCTAATAAAGGGTGGTACAGAAACAGGGACATTTCCACCGTTCCTGTTTTTACCGTCTGCTGAGCTGCGTGAGGAAGAGACGAGGAAGTAACGGGGTTCGGGCCTTGCCGATCGGACTTCGCGGGGCGTGAAGGTTAAGGAACCATATTTACGATGGAGTCGTTTCCTACGTTTAACCTGAATTGTTTCAGTGAATGTCGAGCTGTGGAAATATTAAGAGCAGCAAGCGTTGTGTGTAAAAGCACGTCCTGATCAACCAGTGAACAATACAGCCGTAGTTTAGCTGCAATTCATTTGTGAAGATCTGGTTGTGGAGAAAATAGAATTCGCATGGAAGAACTCTTCATTACCACTCATTTCAACGGATGAAAGGCTCTTCTGAGCCACAAAGGGTCATTTATTTTTAAAAACCATGAAGAAATTCCTGCTTTATTTTTACATCCACACCCAAGTCCAAAAGCTGTCACATCTGCTTTGGTTACTTGAAATCCAGCCTGATGTTCAGAGTGGTTCACACGCAGTACGTTTACACGCTCCTTCTTCCTTTTACTCCGTCACGTGTCTGGCTGTTTTTGCTCGTGTTTGGTTGTTTATCTGTGTTCTTGGGACTCGCAGTGGTGCAGTGCGGGCCGCACACATCTCGTCGTCGTGAGATCATTGTTGGCCGAAGGCAGTTTTGTGGTTGTTTGTAATGCCTGTAACCTTCTCAGCTGAGCTCTTCGTAAAGGACCACTCGTGGTAAAGGAACAGTAAACCGAGTCGCTCGGTCATCTGTATTAATATGGCATTTCAGGGGAATTTTCAGTTTTTCTCACTGCCAGTTTCAAGCCGGCTTTTCGGCTTTCGGAATGTTGTTGTTTTGCGGCTCTTTGTTATTGTTATTGAATGATAACGAAAGATGCTTCCACGCAGGCATGTGGCTGGCTGACAGCTATGGTGTGCAGGAGAAGCTCGTGCGGTGCTTAATGTCCGCAAGAATGGAAATATCTGTCGCCGTAAGGAGCATAAGTACATATTGATGAATTTTGTAGTACAAATTAGATTTGTTCATAAATTGCAATTTTTCTACCACTTTGTTGCGTATGATTTTAGCAAGGAAATTGCATCTCGGTCCGTGCCATGAACAGAAAATGGAGAGGTGGTTAAGAGGACACCAAGACCACAAGGGGTCATTATATCCCCTTCCACCCACAGGTTCCCCCCATGCTAAGGACACACGGTCCAGCTGTATACAGGCACTGTATCCGTGAGCGTGTTGCGTGTCCTTCCTGTGTTCGCCGGGCTCGCGCTGGTTACTCGTAATTCAGCGGCTCGTGGCAGTGGCGCTTCTGACGTCACGTTCACAGGTGTGCTGGCGATGATGCAGAGCTTCCAGACCGAGCACCTGTACCTGCATGTAACACCTGTACAGTCAGTCATATCTTAATTGACTGTTTAAAAAAAACCACTTGTTTATAATTCACGTGCACAGGTGCCCCACGTGCCGAAAAAGAGTGTCAGACTTGATTTTTATTCTTACGTGATCCTTTTTTGGAAAAAGCTAAGCATGTTTTTCCGTTTTTTTTTTTTTTTTTTTTTTTTTTTTGTTTTCCNTTTTATTCTTACGTGATCCTTTTTTGGAAAAAGCTAAGCATGTTTTTCCGTTTTTTTTTTTTTTTTTTTTTTTTTTTTAATCGTGCCGTTTGGGTTAAGGAATTCTCCACAGGGGGCCACACGCTGACACTTAATCCAACAACGGTTGTCTGACTGCTGTAGGGGATGCCGGATGGGCCCGTGGTGGCGATGAGCTCCGGGAGCGAGTTTCACAGGGTGCTGGAGTGAAGCCTCCCAGCTACTGCGAGGAGCGCAGCTGACGGGATTTGTAATGGCATCTCATTATTGAACATCTTCTTCCTCTTTTGCCACGGTGTCTCGAGTCCGACTGAGAGGTGACCTTTTCCGTTGATCTCCCGAAAAGGCGACCTGCAATTCTGCACATCTGACTTTCTCGGATCCCGCTTTTCGCGTTATTCCGAGATCTCGCTGCACTCACAGTTCAAGTTTAATGTAAATACAGGTGCGCGGCAGGAGTGAAGAACGCGGCTTTCGCAGGTTCAGATGTAACGCAACTGGACCTAGTGCCACGCCACACACGTATAAATACAAACTCGCGACAAACGCAGACGTGACAGTAAATACAACGAAGACAAGGGAACGCGAGCAGCGCTGGGTTTCGCTCAGCCGCCCTCTCGCGCTGCCGTTGCGAAGCGGTTAAGAGACGTGCAGCGTAAATGGCGTAGGAATCGGTGTAATGAGATTGTCGACAGGTCAGAGCGCTGAACGAGGGAGCAGCAGTGCTTTCTGACGGATGCACTGATCCTTCCTTCTGCTTGTGGAGAGAAGCTGACCTGTGCCTGTAGGCCCACGGCGCCCTCAGCTCAACTGTCACATGCATCATAAATAGTATCAGAAATAGCCTGCGGCAGGTGCGCGTCTGCTCAATGCCCAGGGCATTGTGGTACGTCGCCGGCATCAAGCGGCAGAGCCAAGAAAAGCCCTTCTGCGCAGCGCGAGACCACGGTCGGCCACCTAGCCGCTGAGGTGGCCGGTAGCATCGTAGCAGCCCGCTAGCAGGCGGGCAACTGACTCGCCTGTCTGCAGATCAAAGTTTGTCTTGACAAGGAGGATGTGAGGGGGAAAACAGGCCCCGGGGTGCTGTGCGGGTGAGAGACAGGCGAGGACAGGGGTTTATTTATACAGCAGGCTCAGTGTGTCTCAAGGTGTTGTCATTCCTCCTATTTCCGGGTGTCTGCGAGGCTTCCAAGGAAGCATAGCTCCAAAGGGCCCCCGTTACCCAATACTTGGCCTGTTCCTGGAGCTCAGAGGCCCACCTTGGGGGGTGCGGTGCTCAAGAGCATGCTGGGAGAAAGCTTGCAAAGTCGCGGGGATAACGTCCCGGGTGATGACTCGTGCCGGCTGCTCACCCAGCAACAGTCCCTCCGTCGCCCCCGGCAGTGCTATCTGTGACGCTGGCGAGTATCCAGGGCTCCTTTCTCAGTATCTCTGGTCGGGAGAGAAAAAGGATTCGCTGGTCCCCTCTGAGAATCTCACCAAGGTCTGGCAACCCGCTCTGGAGTCAGCGAGGTCAGCGTCATCGGGAACTGACCCCCAACACGCTGCCGGAGCGCGGGACTCGCACGCCGTGTGTTAACTGTGCAGACAGGACACCTCCGCCTTTGTCTTCCCTCGTGTGTAATGTCCCTTTCCACAGGACTTGATTCTGACAGAGTCTGTGAAGACCTTGTGCTGCTTGAACATTTAAAAACATCACTTGTGTGTAAGATTGAATGTGTAAAATGAAATAGGAGGAGTTTTATTTGCCTTTTGGTGTAGGAGATTGGAGAAACGGTAACGTGTCCGTTGTCCAATTGATCTTTTCTTTATTTCAGGCCATTCGTTGTAGCGTAGGGTTTCTTACCTGGAAAAGGGGCAAATTTTAACCACGATGTGAGTGTTGAATAAAAGAGGAGAGCAGGTGGCCCGACTGTTAGATCTGCTGTCGTTGGTCTCCGAGAACTCCGGTTTGAAGCCTGGAGGGAAACACCTACCCAGAAACGCCTCGGTGCAACTGATGCTGCTGCATGAATGGGTAAAACGTTAATCCTGTACGTTGGTTAGGAAAAATGGATCGGCTAAATGAATAAATAAATGCCTGTTTTTCGTGACTTGCTGAGATGAACATTTTTGGTGTTTCAGTTGTTCATTGCTGTGCCATTACAGTGTCTTTTACCCCACAGGTCGAACCGACAAACCGGTGAACCAAGTCGGCGGCAGCCGTCAAGTTTACATCCCCGGGGGGGGTAAAACTCATCTCCGACCAGCCCACAGCCACGCCGGTCTCTGCCAGGTGTGCTGTGCCACTGTTGTCTAGCAGTTTCTTCAAAAGGGTTCCTGCGAGGAATGGCACCTGCAGAACCACGTCCTCCTCGGAGAGTTTACCTCGCTGGCCTGGCTTCGCTGGCGTCGCTGACTGCTCTGGATCGAACCAACGGTCACCTGCTCAGGTCAACAAAATAGTCCCTGAGCTGCAGGGTCACTGGGAGGTCATCCTGTCTGACTTTGGGCAGAATCGCACTCTGGCTCTGTGTTCGTAACTGGACCTTGTTCTCCAGCAGCGCTGATATAAATAGGTGTCTGTGAGCCCGGTCGAGGGTCCATGTTTCCCTTTTTACTGCGCACCGCGCGCCAGTCTGGATTCCTTCTGTCGGCACCCCGCACGACCCGAGGGCCTGCGGGGGTGATGCTCCCGGGCTGCTTACAGAGACTAAATATAGGAGGGGGGGGCACGCGGGGGGCAGTCCGGCCAGGGTGGGGCCGGGCTGAGGACGGGGCCGAGTCTGGGGCAGTTGCGTGCGAATTCTGTCCCCCTTGACGGCCTGGAGGAGCAGAGCGCTTCGGTGGCAGGTTTGGCCGGTGTGACGCTGACCTCATCCCAGACGGTGCTGCTCTATTGAACCCGGTCCCCCAACGCCTGTAGGCTGCGTTCACCTAAGGCCAGATGGTAGCTGCTCGACTGCTGACCAAACCTTGCCCCCATGTGACATCTTTTTGTGTCTTGTTTTGTGCACAGCTGGACCTGCCAATTCGTCTTGGTGCGAACAGAGCCGCTGCGGGAAGACTGTGCTGAAGGTAAAGGCATTGGATGCTGCTGGTCCGGGAGGCTGTGGGAAGCTGTGCTTTCAGCACTTTTACACTTTTCCCTGCAGCCTGAAGCTGTTAGAGGAAGTTATTGTGTAAGAGCGAGTGTGTCTTGTCAAACGGTCTGCGGTGGCTTCTCTCCTTTCCGTCAGTCGGCCCGGTACGTGAGCGCCAGTCGACGGGGTTAACAGCCGGTGTCAAGGACCTGGAAGCTGCGCTGGGTCACACTTTCACACTGTTAAGGCAGTGAATTGTTCTCCAGCTTGGAGCCCAAGGTTGGAGATGGCTTCTCCCCCCGGGGTCCTGTTGGCGTCTCTGTCGCCTGGTGATAAATACAGCGGCAGAACCCAGCAGGACCTTTTCAAGACAACGTCGTGCAGCAGTTCAGAAGCACATGTGCTGTCACAGGTAAGGAATAAACGACACTTCCTCTGAAATATGATACGTTAGGATATAAATTGTCTTCATCAGCCTTTTAAGCAAACGACGATAAGTGACCACTTCATTCCGTCGGTCTGGAACGGGGCTGTTGAAATGGGGAGGCCATACGGCACGAAGGATAAGTTGTGAAAGTTTCGACGTAAAGCAGATGCAGTCAGTCATCACCGGGCGCTTAACCCGCAGCAGGTGAGTCGTCCTCCGGATCCGTCTGTCGCACGCAGCCCCACTGCGGCCCTGCCAGGACTGGACTCGTGGGAAAAGAGTGTCCTTTGGGGTGAGGTAGTAGGTTGTATAGTTTTAGGGTCACACCCTTCCTGTCAGATAACTATACAACTTACTGTCTTTCCTGAAGTGGCTGTCACATCATCGCTGGACGGAAGCTCAACCTTCCAGACAGGAGCGGGAGGAGGAACTGTAACATGGCCATAAGTCATTGCTGCAGGCAGTCAGAGTGGTTTCACATTTTCTCTTCTCCTTACAAACTTTCTCCTTACCTGTCGTAGTCATTCTTCAGCAGGGGAGTACGAGCGTGTGAGGGAACGCCGACTCGCGTGTCTGCGCTGGAACTCGGCACTGATGTTCGCACAGGGTGAGGTAGTAGGTTGTGTGGTTTCAGGGTAGTGATTTTGCCCCAGCAGGTGATAACTATACAACCTACTGCCTTCCCTGAAGGGCAGCAAGGCAGCACTCGGGCTCCTGTGCCTGGGCGGCGGCCGCAGGGCAAAGACACCCGTGTGGACGGATCAGGTTCTGACATGTTTTGCAGCCGGTGTAAGCAGGGGGAGATTTACATAATGAGTGATGTGAACCGCAAACTGAAACGACAATAAATGTTCTTAATGTCTTATTTGTCTAGTCTCGGGTTTTTGGATATTTATTTTTCCCGTTACCAAGACTCGCTCTAGTCCTCGCACGTCCGATCCGGACACGCCGGATGGATCCCAGCCTTGGTTTTACTCTTCTGTTACTCAGTTAGGAACGAGCTACCGAGGGACTGAATGAAACGGTGTCTTTGAGACTTAATGTTGGGTGAAATTTATTAATCACTTCCCAGGTTCGACCTGGTCATCGGCGAACACGACCCGATCTGTCGTGACGTGAAGCCGTCGGCGAATGGAGAAAACGGCAGGTCCGTTTTAATGAAGAAGGCAGAACCGGCCGTTTGCTGCGTCTGCAGCGTGACATCACTTCATACCAGACGCTTCTGTCACCTTGAACGTCCCGAACTCCTGAGAGCTCCTTCCACACACACACACTCGTATAGCAGGGAACTTGGGTTCTGGCCACAAACGTTCCTGCTAATCCATGCAAGCCTCAAAATCGGGGAGAATCCAGTAAAAACGCTGCTTGTTTTAGCATCCATCATGTTGCGAAGGTCAGGTCGTCGTTCCAGAAATAGACCAGAAATTGAGTTAAAGGTACAAGGGAATCTGTGTCTAACGTTCGGACGTCATGACAAAAACTTTGTTGCTCTTGTTTTTTTTGTTTTTTTTCCATTTATTTTGGAGACTTTTGATGACAGGACATTTACAGAAGCTGGTCCAGGTCTGGAGGATGAAAACACTCAGCAAATTTCAAGCCCATGTGTAAAAAATAGTTGAAATTTTCAGGGAAATTGGAGTTAGCGCTGCTGCTTTTTTTACCAGAAATGTTATATTGCCATCTAGTGGGGGCGACGGCTGTTTTTCACAGTAGTTCGGGGGGCGGGTTTAGACAGTAGTTTTACACCAGTTAACATGATCCACTATATAGTGGTTACACTTATTTTCTTGGTACTGAAGCTGAACCCATGCAGTAAAAATTACCCAACTGTACAAACATAATAATTATAAAGTTGCTTAACATTGTAGGTTTTTTGGAGAAAATAAATGTAGAGTAGATTATAAGCCGAGGTAAAGCATAAAGCTGCCATTCACTGACTCTTCAGGACCAGGAGGAGAAGGTTCCACTAAAGTCATTCACTGACTGCTCAGACGTGATTTCAGTTTTGAGGAGGGTTTGACAGTTTGAGGGTTTGAGGAGAATGTCTGAAATTGTAGGCAATCCGGACCGATATCATTGGATCACCCAGGTAAGTTTGTTTGTTTGAATGGCTGGACGTGTTTTCCAGCCAAAAGCCCACTGGAATAACACCTCTGATGGCAGCTCTGAGAAGACAGAACTACTGTCAACCAGGGGGAGCCACCATGCAGCCCCAACTGCCCACAGAGCAGAGACCCGCTGGTTTGTATCCCATCTCTGGCACCAGTTTGCAGAGCGTCTGAGGACTTTGTGTTGAAGATCAAACTCGCACCCTAAACGCCACAATGGCATCAACAACAGACCGAAGCCCCTTCCTGAGACTGACCACTACAGTGCTGGTTCAGTCCTCAGTGCTCCTAACACAAGAAAGCATTTATCTGCCAACAAACCAAAAAGCATGTTAAGTGTAACATGAGGCGAGGTTCCACACGCTGCCACAGTGCTACCGGACAAACTGGCTGTGGGAGCTGGACCAAGATGTGCATGACTTTGGATGAAAGGTTCTCAGATAAATAGATGTAAACATAAAGTGGAGGCAACAGCAGAGGTGAACTGAGGAGAGGGGGGTCCAGGGTGTGTCCTGCCTCAGCTCCAGACCCCCGCAACCCTGTATTAGGACGAATGAAAACCCCTGATTTACACACTTAATTCGTTCCTGAAAATGCTGCAGAACCTGAATCATATTTTCCCCAATACCACTATAACACTGTAAAACACTCTGCGCGACACACACACACACACAGAGGATCCCGTGGTTTTATTAGTGAAAATAAAATATTCCGTTTGAAAAGCGAAGCAGGATATTAGCTAAGTTTGTCCCTTCCAGGCCACCGTAGAGCGCAGTATGGTGTCACTGCAGCGAGACACCCCCAGCGGGGGGCGGCTGTGTTTTCTTTCCTCGCGAGTTTCCAGCGCCGCTTTGCGGTTCTGTGTTATAGTGGAGCATCTGGGATCAAACTGGGAGCCGATATTACAGGTTAGCTGCGTTATAGTGAAAGTTCAAAACTTCTGTGGGAAAATACGCCCAGATGCAGCCAGTCGAAAGAGGGCGGAGCTTCACTGCCGGATATGAGGCTCTGCTGTTGGGCGGCTCACATCGACCTGCCGGTTCCATCGCAGCCCACGTTCTCTGTGGGTTGGTCTGGGTTCGGCTTTAATTAGCCCAAGACTTTTGTTCAAAAATGTCACAAGATCCAGAGGTTATCCGAGGTCTTTGTTGCGTTCAACGCGATTAGAAAAACCCGGGGATTCCACGTGGTCTTTCTGGGCTCCTGTTGTTCGCAACCCAGTCGGACCCTGGAAACGGGCATCTAAAGGGCTGCTGGACGTGTCGCGTTTATTTTCACACCAAACAGTGGTTCCCTTCGAACATCTAACAATTACATTCGGTGTACAAACTACAGACTTCGTTAAATATCTGTCATCTTATTAACAGCGTCAGCGGTGCAACGACTCACAGCCGTTATTCTACACACTTCATTTCTCCATTTTGTCCCGTTTCAATAATGTGGGCGGTAATTCCTCTGCTGCCCCGAGGGAGACCTGAAGGCTCGGCTGCCCGTGACTGATATCCCGCTGTCTGTAAATACGCGGATGAGTGAAATGTTCCACTTTGTCCCGCGCGTGTGAAAACCGTTGAGAGGAAAGCGCGACCGCCGCAGCCGGGTTGTCCTTCCTCGGCCGCCGTAGCGAACCCGGAAGCAAAACACCTCCATGCGTTGTGATGGCAGCGTTTGTGTGACCGACCTGCAGCTCAGGGGGGTCTGATGTGAAGTGACGGGTCACATGGAGTCCGCGAGCAGCGCCGGCGGAGGGACGCAGTTCCTGTGCGAGCTGTGCGGAATCACGGCGCCCTTCTCCTACTACGGGCAGAAGCCGCCCGGCACCAGGGCCGTGGTGTGAGTTCCGTGTCGACCCGCCGCCTTACACTTCCGAAACACCGGTCCGAACGCTGCGCTACGGCCCTTGATCAAGATTCGCGCCCAGATCGGTTGCAGTAAAAACACATTGTAGTATAAACAGTATAAATGATGCGACTATCGATTGTTTGAACAACCGCGTGTAACCAGTTTATTCTAACGATCGGTCAAGCAATCGGATTAAAACAACGCGTTTCATTACGCACCGGTAGAAAATATAGAAGGGGGAAACGAGAAAACTGTTAAAACGAACACTTTGTGTCATTTTCTACAAATGAACATTTTATTAAGTGTAATTTGATCGAGATCAAAGTCCCAGCAACACGGGGGCCCTTCGGGATTCTAACACCCAGCGCGTTAAACACTCGGCTAAGAACAGGATCAGACAGACTGAGATTTGTTCTTCTTTTGTGTGCGTTTGCTTGGTCTTCCAGCCTCCTTGAAGAGTGTTTTCTCATGAAGGACCCTTTCAGGCCCGAGAAGGAGAAGTTTCTTATTTTGGGGTCCAGCTGCACTTTGTGCCGCAGGACGGTGTGTGTCGGCACGGTACGCTTGGTTCCTCCGTCCTGTATCGCACTTACGGTAGAAACGTTTGTGTTTGTCACCACCACCCGTGTTCTCCTGTGCTTGTTAGGAGTGCAGCCTCTTCTACACCAAGCGCTTCTGTCTTCAGTGCGTCAGCAAGCATCTGGACCAGTTTCCCCAGCAAATCCAAGCAGAAGTGGCCAAGAAAAAGAAGACATCTTCCACCAGATGACATCTTCTGTCTGCTTTTTTTTTTGTTTACCTTTGGACAAAATAATGTGCAGTTTTGCTCGTGTTGCGGTTGGAGAATTCTCTGAAAACCAGTTTGGACACATTTACTTTCTGGCTCTAGTGTCACAGTAACATGGACATTGAATGTTTACTGATAGGTTACACCACTTTTCCCTCTTTGTATACAGACTTTTGTCATTAAAAAAAAACACACAAAATGTCAGTTCAACCTGTTTCGAGTGTTTCATTTGATGAAGTTGCTGAATCCCGACCGAGAGAAATCAGAGCAGAAACGACCACTGGTGTCTCCCCAACGCAGGTATCTCAAAGCGAGCACCTTGCCCCTGTTTCAGGATTAAACAGCTTTTGGCTGGCTGGAAATGTTAGGATTTCTTTATTCTGCATTTCTCTCACCCTGTTTACAGCTATTTTTAAACAACGTGGTTCGGATTATATTCCACAGAGGACTGTCAACAAAGTTGTTCAGATAAACCATCAGATGTGGGATTTGGACAACACCAGGGGCCTGACTGTGTAGCTTGAGAGGAGGGTGAGAGGAAAACAGGAGCGTTGAAGTGGCTGAGAGGCGGGAGGAGGTTCCTCGGCGGCTCAAAAGGCCGTTGTCATGGTGACGCCGTCAGAAGGACCCGCCCTCTGCGCTCGTGACGCGGGCAACATGGCGGCCGCCGTGTCCTGCGTGGCTCGCTGCGCCCGGCGCTCTGCGTGGACGGCGCTGCTCGAGAGGAGCCGCCCGCGGTTTCTGTGCACCGCCGCCGGCGGGAGCGGCCTGCTGTCCGCGCTCCACAGACGCGGCGTTCTGAAGGAGGTCTTCCCCGAGTCGGCCGCTCACTTCGAGCTGCCGCAGCTTCTGCAGTCCGGCCCACAGTGCGTGTACTGCGGCTTTGACCCCACGGCGGACAGCCTGCACGTGGGCAACCTGCTGGCCATCGTCGGCCTGCTGCACTTCCGCCAGGCGGGACACGACGTGATCGCCCTGATCGGAGGGGCGACCGCGCGCATCGGCGACCCCAGCGGCCGCAGCGCGGAGCGGGAGCCGCTGTCGGCCGAGGCGCTGGAGCGCAACGTCAGGGGGGTGAGACGCAGCCTGCAGCAGGTGTTCGGCCACCACGAGCTGCTGGCGGGCGCCGGGGCCCCGCGGCTGGGCGCGGTCACCGTGCTCGACAACGCCGCCTGGTACCGCGGCTGGGACGCCGTGGACTTCCTGTCGTCCGTGGGCAGACACTTCCGCATGGGCACCATGCTGAGCCGCCACGGCGTGCAGTCGCGCCTGCGCAGTCCGCACGGCATGAGCCTCACCGAGTTCTGCTACCAGCTCTTCCAGGGCTACGACTTCTACCACCTGCAGCAGCAGCACGGCTGCAGGATCCAGCTGGGGGGCAGCGACCAGCTCGGCAACCTGATGTCGGGACACGACCTCGCGCACAAGTAACCCTCAGCCGAGCGCCTTACAGTAACGCTTTAGTTCCGTTGTAGAACACCTGGTCCGATGCACTTTCCCGCTATTTTCTCACCTCCGGATAACTTGTCTTGTGTTCGCCTCTGTTGTTGCCGGGGTTTACCTGCGTCACGAAGAGCCGTGATTTCGTGAACGTTTGTCCGCGTACCGAATCTGCTGTAGTATTTCACGCCGATGGCATCCTGATGCTGCCGTTTCCTCTGCGGGGGGCAGGATGACGGGACAGGAAGTTTACGGCCTCACCGTCCCGCTGGTGACCAGCACTACGGGAGACAAGCTGGGCAAGTCGGCCGGCAACGCCGTGTGGCTCAACAGGGACCGCACCTCGCCGTTCGAGCTCTACCAGTACTTCGTGCGGCAGCCCGACGCCAACGTGGACAGGCAAGTGTTACGAGTGGCGCCGGGACCCCCGCGTGTGGAGGGGCTAAACCCTGACGTCTCACTTCAGATGCGGTAAAACGGTATTATTGACATTTAGCAACAATAATAAACTGGCTCCTCAGCTCAGAAGCTGCAGAAGTTACAGTAGTAATAACAAGCAGTGTGTGGTTCTGTATGTAATAACCTCACCGTGCGAATCTTCTGCACCGCAGCATCACTTTCGACTTTGTTTGAATCCCCTCAGCGATGCAGGAATTAAACGAATGGTTGTTTTCGGTTCACCGACCGCTGGGCCAACTGCTGTACGGCGTCGCAGCCGCAGGAGCCCCCCCTCACGGACTGCCGTGCTCCCGCCGCAGGTACCTGAGACTGTTCACGTTCCTCCCGGAGCCGGAGGTGGACCATCTGATGGAGCAGCACAGCCTGGACCCAGGGAAGCGCCTGGCACAGAGACGACTCGCTGCCGAGGTCACCAAGCTGGTCCACGGCAAGGAGGGCCTGGAGAGCGCCAGGCGGTGGGTGTCCGGGGGCGGACGTCACAAGTGTTCTTTGCGGGAGGCGGGGTGACGCTGATGCCATTTGCGCGTCTCCTCGGCAGGTGCACCAGCGTTCTCTACCACGACAGCCTGCAGGCCCTGGAGCAGATGAGTGACGCGGAGCTGCAGGAGCTGTTCAGGGAGGCGCCGTTCCTGGAGCTGCTGTTGGAGCCCGGAACCACAGTGCTGGAGGCCTGCAGACAAGCCCGGGCCGTTCCGGACGGAGGCAGGGGGTGGGTACTGCCGACCCCGTCCCAAGATGACAGCACTTCCCAGCAAACGCGGCGGGGGTCACGTGACGTCAAAGTCACGCTTTTCGTGCCTGTTTGTTTTTCTTTGTCCCGCTGATGTGTAAATGCAGTCGGTTCTCCTGCTCGGTCGTTCCTAGAAGCCCTCGTGCCTCCGAACAAAACGTAGTCCTGACAAGATACTCGCAGCCGGCAAACGTGTCAAACTCTTAATTTAATAACGGAAATTTCCCGCTAGAAAACTTGCTTGTTTTCCCACCTCGGCGTTTCTTCTGATCTCTTTCCCCTGATTTATGCCAGTAGCACGAAGGCCTCGCAGGTTCTTTTGTTTTCTCTCGACACGCTTGTTAGTCCAACTTTCCCTCCATCGATAAAGCGTTTCTTTTTTGGTCTCCGGTATAGTTGTTTCACACATTCACACATTCTCTTTTCTTATTCTCTTTGTTGGGGGAAGAGCTAAGAAAGAGAAAACGACTAAAAAGAGACTCGAGTTAAACGGGGCGGCGACGGCCCCTCGCCGAGTTCGCCTGCCACTCCTCGGCGCCGCAGAGCGCGAATTCGGGGAAATCCTCCGTAGGCCGACGTCGTTCCCGTTTCTCAGCGCGTGACAGAAGTCGTGCTGTAAAAACATGTACGTAGGAGACCTCGCTGTACCCTCGACTAAACTATTTACCCCGCTGTACAAAATCGGGGTCGGCGAGGACAGAAAGCTCAGCTGAAGAAGGTAAATGGTGTCAGGAGGACTCGCCTGCGGTCAAATCGCACCCAGCGAAACGCGTGTGATGAACTGCAGCGTCTGTGTCCTGCAACTCACCGGGGTTGTGGTGTTAAACAGGTTCGCCCTGGTCACGGAGGGGGCCGTCCGGATCAACCACAGCCGGGTCACCAACCCGGAGCAGGTGCTGATACCCGGCCAGCACATCCTGTCCAACGGCCTGACGCTGCTGCGCGTCGGCAAGAGGAACTACTACATCCTCAAGTGGCTCAACCTCTGACCTCTGCGCAAGATCTCATCTGTAAGCTTACAGATCCGTTTGTCAGATCAACCTGATCCCACATTAAGGAATAAAGTGAGTTTCGTGTGCAAGATGTTAGCATGTCCATGATACCAGACCTGTTCGACTCAGGTGGCCGGTTGTCTGCAAAACATATTCTTTTTGTAATAATAAAGTATGTATTTGTTTGTTTAAGGACCTGGTTCGTATCATTCCGTTAGCTCCGTGTGACACGTCAGGCTGCATCTCCGGGGTTTTGTGTGGAAACCATCATACCAGCAGAACTGTTCCCTGCTTCTCTCACAAGCCCTGGCTCTCAACGGACATGAAGGCCTGTCTGATTTGGAAGAAACCTGCCCAGAGGGCGGGAGACGGAGACACGCAGGAGGGGTCTGTACAGACAGCCGAGGGAAAGGTGGGGCTGAGATGGAGAGACGAGCAGGAGGTGCGGTGGGGCTGAAGGACAAAGGGCCATCTGCTCCTTACCCCTTCGACCCGTCAGTTTACACCTCAGGACATTCTGTCCCACCAGAGCTTCTGCTTCGCAACCCCCTTTGCTCTCCGTGCCCTTGATGCTCTGCATGCACCTCGCACCCCCTTCAGCCTCAGGTGAGAGCTGGAGAGATGTCACAGTTTGGCCTGAGCCTGGGAAATGTCGAATCCTGGTTCCAGTTCCCAGGAACGGGTGACCGTCCGCTTTGGACGACCATCAGCCGGTGGCTCTTATCTCGCACGTTTTGAAAATGCTATAAAAGAGCATCTGGTGAAAAAGGCACAGCAGCATCTCCACTTCTGAGGGGACTAAAAAGAGCTGGACTTCCACCTCCCGTCCTCAGCAGCTTCCACAGATGCGCCAGACGGTATCCCGAGCTCCTGGTTCTCTGTCGGCTGCGGGAACGGAGTCTCTCCTCAGCCGCTTTGACCCCCTGCTCAGGAAAAACCTCTCTGATGGTTTTTGCGAAGCTGAAGCAAAATTCGGTTGCAGTATTTTGCACCAAACGTCCTCCCTTCGGTTCTGAAGCAGACGTTGGAGAAGCATCCCAACAGCAGCTGGATGGTGGAAAAATGGGAAAAGCCACAACTTTCCGCCACTGTGCGGTAGAGGGGTAACGTTGCTCAGACCGTGGGGGGCCTGGGGTTGCAGTGATGCTCCCCGCAGTCAGCAGTTTGAAAGCGGATGAATGGGTTGAGTCCTGAACCTCTTACCACGATCGCAGTGCACAGCGGTCGAGTCAAGTCGAGCTCCTTCCACGCGACACCACTAGGGGTCAGAGACGCCCTGCAGGAGGCCGCAGGAAGACCGGGCCGGGCAGCGTGCGATTTTGGTGGCTGAATTTGTCGGTTAAGAGAAAAACCTGGACGACAATCTCGTTCTCTCGTGTTACCTGGTTGTCCTGGTCGAGGGCACGGCGACCTGGAGCCCCGGTCGACACCGCTGGGCGTTGAGCCATCGTAGTCCAACGCGGAACACGTGTTTGGACTGTGGTAGGAAAGCAGAGCAGCCAGAGAGAACCTGCGAACTCCACAGCTGGCAGCAACCCCTCCGGCTGCACCGCCGTAGCAATAAGCTGTCGATTTTCATCTGCGTGTCTTTAAACAAGCGGTATTTTGGCGAAATCTGCCCTGACGGTTCAGACGTCGGCCTGATGAAAACCTGCAAACTGGCGCTCGGTCCTTTTGTAAACTGTACCTACTGCACTGTGGATTGTATAAACCAGCACAAAGACTGAAAGAGGAAAGTTCAGTGAAGAGGAGGTCCAGGTGAGCTGTGTACAACAGGGAAAACCAGGGCCAAAAAACAGGTGAGGTGCACAGGCCGTGTTGTAAATCAGATTGTTTGCTTTTTATTCACCCAGTAAATAACATTATCGCAGCGATGGGGCTTCAAATGAGCAAATAAGCAACAGAGAAGAAACTGACGTGTTATCTGAAGACGGAGACAGACGCACCACTGTATTTTCTGTGCCAAAGTCTGGGACAGATAAGCTGTTATCGGCGACGCCGGTGCAGCCGCAGACCTGGGAACCTCTTACTGTTGCCAGTCCTTTCAAACATTTACCTGAGCATCTCCGGCGGCTGCCTTCAGAGAAAAGTGAGATCCCGAGGTTATACTGGTCACCTCGGCCACACCCCACACCCCACAGTGTGACTCAGCTGATGGACGTGGGACAGATGTTGAAATAAAATCAACTACAAGTAAAATATGGGCAGATGCAACCTGTTACTCATCTGTAAAAAATGCAGTTTTCATTGAAGAAGAAGCTAAGACGGCAGGAAATAAACATCGCAGCGAGTCGCAGTACGACAGTCCAGGTCGTGTGTGAACAGGAACCGGCGACAAATGCGGCTCCTTCAAGGCCGCCGGACTGCGCCGAGCGAAGGGGTCTTAACCACTTTTTGTCGCTTGTGAGCTGAGAGGAGCCGCTTAAGAGCGAATTCAACAGAACAAACGTTGCAGGTTTTATTCCCCGGAGTGTGGACCGAGCAGCGCGCGCAGGTCACCCTGTTTACTACGACCAGAGCCGGCGGGGGGGTCGCCTCGCTCCACACAGTTAAGGGGGACTCGACGTCACGGCCTCTCTCTCTCTCTCACTCTCACTCACTCACACACACACACACACACACACACACACACACAGCTGTTTGTTACTGTATGGCCGCCTAAAAAGTGGGCGTGAGCAAAACTAAAGTGAATCGAGTGATACTTTTCTAATCGTTGCAGCGACGTCATAAACACACCTGCGCCGCCCCACACCTGCCGCTCGAGGCCGGCGAAGGTGTAACTGCCGGCGTGGTGCTTTAGACCGTCCGGAAGGTTTCGGACGGCGGTAACCGGCGCATAAACACCCTGTTTACCGTCCGCGCTGTGACGCGGGATTCTGTCCACCTTAACCTGCGAGGGCGGGGCCGCAGCTGTGGGCCAATGAGAGCGCAGCCTCTGTTTAAACAGTCGCTCTGGTTTCCGCCCTCAGCCTCCCGTCCATCGCCATATTGGCCGCCGATCGGGCTCCTCTTCTCGGCGGCGCTCCGCTCGCAGCTGCGCCCTGTTTCGGCTCCGCGTCACGGATGGCTCGGCCGGGCCGGCGCTGACCGCGCGCTCCGCTCCTGGGCTGCAGTGGAAAGCGAGGGGAAGCGGCGCTTTCGGCGCCCGGTTCTGTTGTGAAATAAGGGGACGTTCGGCGGGCGGAACATGTCCGAGGTGCGTCTGTCGACCGGGAGTCCGAGCCTGGAGAGGATGGACGTGCGGGTCGCCGAGCAGCCCAAGCCCTCCGCCTGCAAGAATCTCTTCGGGACGCTCGACCACGAAGAGTTAAAGCGGGATTTCAAGGGCCGCCTGCGGGAGATGGAGGAGGAGGCGGCCGCCAAGTGGAGCTTCGACTTCGTGAACCACAGGCCGATCCCGGACGGGCCCTTCGAGTGGCAGGCCGTGGACGGCGCGCTGCTGCCGGACTTCTACAAGCTGCAGCGGGCGCCCGGGAACAAGCGCGGGGACGTCAACGGGAACCGGGAGCAGCAGCGTGGCCGCGCCGCGGGGGGTCGCGCGGAGCTCTCGGAGGTCCCGGCGGGTCCGCAGCAGGAGGAGCTCCCCGGGGACCACGCAGAGCAGGTGCCCTCGCAAAGGAAGCGGCCGGCGGACCCTGGTAAGACCCCCCCCGAACTGGTGCTGGACGTTTAAAGCGGTTTGTCTGTGATTTAAATTATGCGCAAAGGCCGTCGGGATGCGACGTGCGGCGCTGCTGTGATTTACACGGCCGGTCGAAACTCTACAGTAAACTGCGGTAAACGCGGGTAAAACGGCGCTTAATTCCCGACGTGTCACCTGTGTGTGTGTGTGTGTGTGTGTTACCGCGCGCGCTTTTACTGAGCCACGCGGGTAGATGCCCGGCCGTTTTACCACGTTTTCTCACCCATTTTTTGTAAACCATCACGTACTGGGTGGTTGATGCGAAAATCTGACGTTCAGATTTTCTGTTCTTTCTCTGCAACAGAGTCACTTTCACGACGTAAACGGTCGCGCAGGAGCCGCGCGGAGCTGAAGCTGGGCGTGGAACTGACACCCAGGAAAGACAGCCCCGCCCCCCGCACGTGAGCGCCCTGCAGGTGAGCTCACACTGCCGTCGTGGTTTTTTGTCGTGTGTGTGTCACGTTAGACCTGCAGTTTACTCACACAGTGCAGTTAAAACGGCCTGAAGCCTGTTGATCCAGCACCAGCGTGGGCTGCTGACCACCTACTCCCAGTGTTGCCCATCCTGATGGGGGGGTTTAAACCAGCATCTCAGATGCTTCGAGTCGAAGAATGAAACATTTCACCCCTCCTGTTGTTCCCCAGGGCAGCGATTGAATATTAAGAGCTGAGTGTAAAGGGTTAAAGAGAACCGACCACAAGTTTTACTACCACGGTTACTACTAACACCGCAGCTGCTAATTCTACCACCACTACTAACACGCTGCTACACTAGTAGTCCCGTTACTAGTAAAACTGTTTAGCGGTATAAGTAGTACCATTACTGTCACTCTTACTACCGCTGCCCTGCAGGCACTATATTACACCACTGTTACCGCCAGTGGGGGTGGAGTGGGGGGGTGCGGCAGGTAAACCGCGAGCAGCAACACGTCAAAGTGCTGCTGCCCCCCCCCCCCACCACCCCCAAATCTCAGCAGCACCTCCTTCTGCAAGGAAATCCACTGTTTCTTTGTTCACACCTCTAAGTGGAGAAGGAAGTTTGTGTTTGAAATGAGAAACGAGTCTCGCTCACAGTGTGTTTCTTATGTCTGTTTGTGCCGTTTGTCCCCCGCAGGGTTGGAGACGCAGCCAGTGCCTTGTTTCATCAAACACTTCAGTGGAAGAGAGGAAGTGAAATGAAAAGTACATATCATCGTTCCCAGGACAGGGAGGCCCTTTGAAGCACTGAACGAACACACACACACACACACACACACACACACACACACACACACACTACAAGTGGCCACACCTGGTTCTACAGCAGCCAATGTAGCACTGTGCAATTAGCATTGCCGCCTTTGCTCTTTTTTTTACTACATGTACATACTTTACTTTCTTATGTAGCACATATGTTTTTAAGAGACAATTTTCCTTTGTTAAATTGTGTGAATTTGACTTGAAGTGTAGTTTTCTACATAATTCCAAAATGCTGTCATCTTGTTTTTTGAAGGTGGATAATTGTTTTTTTTAATAGCCGATTTACAAAGCCCCCCCCCCCCTTCCTGTTAACTCATCCATGTGTTGTACAGAGTGAGAACATTTCTAAACGGTCACATCTTGGTCAGTAAAGTCTTGTAAAATCTATGACCGTTTTAAACGCGGTCAAAGTTTTTAACTTGGTGCAGAATTGAAACGTGAAACACAGGGTCTGAATCGACAGTATTTCCGGTAAGTTCCGTAGCCAGCGGCTCACCTGTGGAAGTGTCATACTGCAGGAAAACTGTATGCACATCACAACACGAATGTGTCATTTCTCACCTCTGCAGTAAAAACTACACTGCCTGTGTATTTTTGTAAAACCTCAAATTGTATTTGTGTATATAACTGTAAAGACACTGAGAAATTATACTAACTTATTTATGTCAAGCTTTTTTGTAATTTAGAAAAATGGTTTTGACTGTTCCCTGCTGGGATAGCTTTTTTGGGTTTTTTTTTTTTAAGCAAATCATAAAGTTGCGAACTGAGCCTGACAACGTTGTATTTGTGCATTTTGTAATGCGTCTTCAAATTTAAACCAATAAAAAAGGGCTTTATACGTTTGGCTTAGTTACTTTTTGAACATGTAAATGGGTGTTGTGCTACAACAGTTCAAAAATGAATGGGATTTATAATTTTTTTATTTTTTTTTAAGGAAGTCTTATTTCTGTAACGTCTAGATGCGGTTTAAAAGGGTCAATGGTCGCCCCCCGCGGCGAGCAGCTCAGAACTAAAATGAACGTAGGCGCTCGTGAAGCTGAAGGGTTCTGGTTTCTTGAGCACTTTCGAGCGCGGTGTTCTGATGTTCCACGGTCACCTGGAGAAAGGCGGCGGTAAGGACGGGTAAATAACGGCACAACAGCCAAGTTCCGACTCTAAATCACTGCATGTTTTATCGGGGGGGGGCGGGGGGCTCCGCTGGTCATAGGTGGCCATTTTAGCTGCTCATTGGTGACCCGGAAAACCCCGAAGTAACAGCCGTTTAAAGTGTGTCCTCGGTGACTCAGGGGAAAGGGGACAAAAGGGTCGCCTGTGACCGATTACTGTTTAACGACAAATTCACGAGGGCTCGGAAAACGCCGTAAACAGAGCGGACCACCGCTTTTTAAACACTAACTCGTGTCGAGGGCGCCGGTTCCGCGCAAACAGCCCGCGATGGAGATGGAGATGAAGATGGAGAAACTTATGGCCGAATGTGCGAAATAACATTCGAACGTCTAGCTTCTACACGGCTTTTTCGCTCTCAGTTTTCAATCCTTTCCGTTCCGGTGTTATAAAACACGTGCAAAAAAAGAGCACTAAATACGGATTGGGATATTAAGCAGAATTATCCGAAAACCACGTCATATTGTATTTGTTAAAAAATGGATTTGCGTAAAAAGCGCTTCGTAGGCTCACGAGGAGAAGAATACCGAGTGACATCTCGTTGGCCCAATCGGAGCGCGGCGGAGGAGGGCCGCTACACTCCGCGGCCCATTCGTAAAGTGCAGGAGAGCAGCGCTACCGCTCCTCGTCCAATCGGAGGGCACGAGAAGCGCGCTGGCTCCACCCTTCGTGGCCGGGCCGAGCCGAGCCGAGCCGAGCCGCGCGGCCCACGGCGGGTGAAAGAAAGAAAGAAAGACGCGCGTGGAAAAGCGAACTTGAAGCTGTGAAGTGTGAAGGAGAAGCTGTGAACACGAAAAGCAGACCAGTTCGCCCCCGACTATCGCGCTGTCGCGAGGAACGAACAGAGCAGGTTTTGGCGGGAGACCCGCTTCAAAGCGCATGATGAAATCCGCGCCCGTGTTGCACAACTCGGTTTTTTAACGCCTTTTCAGCGGAGACTCAGCAGAAAGCAGGGAAACGAGCCCCTGAAAACTGGAACCAAAGCCAAGTGTTTCACGCGGGGAAAAGACATTAGAAAACACCTTGCCGCAGGTGTATAAAACGAGTACCTAAAGTTTACCTGCCGTTTTCCTCATGAACGGCAGCGAATCTGGTGGCCCGCTTGTCCTCAGCTCGTCCCTCATCTCACCTGACATCAGATTCTCCTTTTGTTTTCCTCTATATCCAGAATCCCCCCCCCCCCCCCCCCCCCCCCCCCCCCCC
>UFQX01000912.1:102291-136394 GCA_900497675.1 Arapaima gigas
AAACCCCCCCCCCCCCCCCCGAAACGTGCTTTCTCCTAGTGGCAACACCTGAGGAAAATCCCGTCCTCACGGAAGTGGATGTAGGTTCTCGACCGCGTGCAAAACCGGGTTCATGTAACCTGTCCGTCAGTTTGTCTTCACCATAAACTCCCACGTTAGTGAAACACATCTCTGCTAGTCTGAGGTGGCGATGCTCGGGCGGAACCACAACCGCGCTGCGCTTTATTAAGAAGCCATTATTAGCAGAGCGATGAGGTCCTTCATCCATTAGCAACACGACCTTCTAGAATTATCTGAATGGAAGCAAAGGTTTCTGCTTTAAAAACACTGAAAGGGTCCACGTGTGTTTCTGAAGGATTTCCCAGGAGAAGACCTGTATTCGGTGGAATCCCTGGTGGCGGTTTGGCCGGTTAAGCGAATGGTCAGCGACCGTGTTGCTCACCGCCCACCCGTGACAATCGCTTTCTCTTTTTCTACAAGCGGGCGCCGTCCTCGGCCGAGGCTTCGTCCCGCCGCCGGGTCTCGTGAGATGCCTACGCTTCCTTGGATCAGATGGTTCACCAGTGAGCAAAGGTGCGTTGTTACCTGTGCAGCTGCTTTACACTCATCCGCCATATTAACCGGTTTGGCTGCTGGTTTTGAGCTCAGGGGAAAAGACTCGCCGATAAAGCATATACCGTAAAAAATAACTCTGGTGAAGATGATTTATGCAAGATGAAGGTTCAAAACAGAAAATGTTTCACGTGTGGGATTAATTTAGATGCGCCGCAGTTTATTGAGAGGATTTGGCACTCGGTGGACGTCGGGGACGTTCAGTTGTTGGAAAAACGCAATGGGCGCTGAAGATATTTCAAGAATGCTTTGTGCCTTTGTTAATAGCCAGTGTATATAATCTTTCTAAATATAATATCACTAAAATCCAACCAGGATGTGAAGTTGTGAAAAGTCTTTGAACATCTTCCTGGCAGGAATATCTACATTCCTCTGTAGATCCCTGTGGTCCTCCTGGAAAATTCTTGCCAAGATGTGTCTGTTAAATAATACGCATGAGAGACCAGGCTTTATGTCAACTCTGAAATTAAAAGTTTTCAGGCATTTATGACACAGTATAAAGTAAAATCTCAGTGAAACGGGCTGAAAGCTCGCCAGACCCACTCTTCCCTCCGATAAAATCTGTGCATTGAGCAGTCAGTAGATAAGACTGAGCGGAAGAGAATATGTCCAGCGCCCGTCCGCAGTGCTCAAAAACTAATATTACGCTCACGTTTTATCCCCGTTACTTTAACTTTTGCAGGATGATGAACAACCAACCGCTATTTCCTGAAAATTCTAAAGAAATGGGCCGGGCGATGTGGCCTTCCAGATTTTTTTCGACCTTGACTAATCTTTCATGACTAAATGACAGTCACACAGTATGCGGAACAGTATTAATAGGAAGAATGAAACACCTTTTGTGGAAGCGGAATGAAACGGAGCCTGAGCCGTACGGACCACGCCGCTCGAGCAAAAATAAACGTTTTTGTAACCTCGGTTGCGCACGTCGACGTGCCGCGTTCGTTGGCTCTCACGGCTCCTGTCAGCACTGAAAAAGCAGTTTGGTTAGCCGCAGTTCTTGTGAGTTCGTAGCCGTGTTCAACCAGGACAAGCGCGCGTGTTTGTTTTCATAAACCGAACAGGAGCGAAAGACGTTTTCTGAAACACGCGCCCTAACTTGACGCGCTCAGCTGGGCCCGACAGAAGCAGAATAAAAAGACAGGGATTCTTGTGCTCGCCTTCATTTTACCTGTCTCTCCTGCCGTGGGCGTGTAGACGGAGATAAGTCTGAACCCCACTGCGCTGTAGAGTCACACCCGCAGGCCATGCTTTCCTGTGAAACACGGTCTCTCGAGTTCATAGAAAACCACTCACTTCCTCTGAGAGCTTCCCCTCCGGCCACAGCTGCTGGCATCAGAGCCACAGGGCCTGGAGGTAAAGGCAGGACCCGGCACGTAGACCTGCGTGTCTCCGACTTGATCCGCACTTGTTTAAAAGACCGACGTGGAGATGTGTAGGTGAAAACCCGTTCTTTCGCGATGTCACTGCAAAAAAAATCCACTACTGTAGTTAAATGAGTCATATTTTACATGAACAAATATCACTCACTTCCACGCCGGCTTCGGTAATGGCAACACGGGGTTATGTGGCGACGAGGTTTCTGCTCCTCATTTGACACGTTCCGAGCGGAGCGGACGCCAGGCGAAGTTAGAGACGTGCGGAAGCGATCGTGTATACATCCGGTCAGGAACAGAGTGGTTTTGCGACCCCCCCCGTGCCGATCCCCGCGCTTCCCCGCACAGCGAAAACTTCTCCGGACTGTGATGGTACGACGGGAACACCTTATCTTCTTGTGTCTCACTGACTGACACGAAGAGGTGATGTGCTGTGATTTACACCACTCACATGACCAAACTGCTTTCGGACTGTTTGCCAAGAGCAAAGAGAACGATCGTGCCCTCCTTGTCGGTGTTTACCCCCCATTCGGTGGCTCTGGTTCCCCTCATCTCGCCCCGGGGCTTGTGACCAAAGCGTGCGAGAGAAACACACAGCCCTGTGCCAACTGGAGTTGTAAGTGTTTCTCAAGCCCACAGGCAAGAGAGACACGGAAATAATGCAACTTGCCACCAATCCTGGTCCCCTCCCAACCCCTCAGAACTGCCACCCCTCAGGGTCAAATTTTTGCAGATGGACGACAGGGTTCGAAAATGTGTGCGTGGAGTGAGGTGACAGTTTGTGTGGATGGATGGATGTATCCACCGTAATAAGTTAGTTTAACCTGAAATAAGCTCACGTGCATTTTTTCACTTTCCGCGGTTTCAGCTGCTCGCGGTCAACTGCGGTCCAAAAAATATTAAATATTAAATTCCAGAAAAAAACAGTCAAGTGTTGAATTGCACGCCGCTCTGAGAAGCACGATGAAATCTCGCGCCGTCCCGCCTCGGACGTCAATCGTCCCTTTGTTCGGCGTATCCACGCTCTACGCCCTACCTGTCCCTTAGTCACTTAGTCGCCGTATCGCTGTGCTTCTGTTACAGTCACCCTTATTCTGCTTCATAATGGCCTCAAAGCGCAACATTTTTATTATTAGTTATTGCTGTTAATCTCTTATTGTGCTTAATTCATAAATTAAACTTTGTCACAGGTATGTATGTATGTATGTACGTATGTATGTATAGGAAACACGTGGTATGTACAGGGTTCGGTACTGTCGCCGGTTTCAGGCATCCGCGCGGGGTCTTGGAACACATCCCCCGCAGATAAGGGGGCACTACTGTATTGGAAATTGATTTAATAGATGACTTGGAATTACTAGGAACTAAAGTAAAAGAGAGCTGTTGTGTAAAATGAGTCCCTGAGTTTAAGCAGCTGTTTGCTGCTTTGCAGGAATCCGTCCGACTCCGCGGTGCCGACGCAGACGCAGACCCTCCTCGGGGAAGCCGGAGCGTTGGATGCGGCTCGGCGTTTGTCGTCGTCTTCGGAAGCCCGCCGGAGAGAAGGATCTCCGGCTCGGGTCAGCGCAGCCAAACGGCGCGGTTGGAGGAAGGAGAGGCTCCGTCGGGCTCTTTCGCTTGAGAGAAGCCGGGAAGACAAGCGGTGGCATGAGCCGCGTGACTCCTCACCCAGCCTTCCTCCTCAACCCTCTGCTTTGGACGTCACGTGGTTCTCTTGGGGTGATTAACACACTTACACGATGGTTTTAGGCCATGTGAAGATGTTTTCTTTGTCTGCGCTCAAGAGCGGTGCACTTTCCACTCACGACTGTGCAATATTTCATTAGCTACGGTTCTGGACGAACAAAAATCGGACAAAGGTCCGTGAACTCTTGGGTTTTTCATAGCGTTTTGAAACTTTGAAAACCCCTCTTTTCCTTTTGCACTGTGAAAGAAGGTCAGAGAACCAGCAGTATTTACTGCGGTGCTAGCGAAGCTGCCTGGCATCTGGTCACACGTCACCAGTGTTTCCTGCTGCCGATGTTGGGCAGACGCTGCGGAGCCAGACCTGCCAGCTGTAGTCCTCTGGAAAGATGGAAGGTAATAAAATATATATCAACAAACTGTATTAAACTCGCGTGACTAATGTTAGTTTTCTGCGAAGCGTCCCGGTGAGCGGCCGAGCGGTGCTGAAGGCTGGAGATGCTCTGCGAGGGTCGTGTTGTTTACGCGCCCGTGTTGCCTTTAGCACAAAACACCGCCGACTCACCGGAGAAGTCTGGGCTCTCGGTTGTCGCGTCACTGGGTCGTGTGACAGCGAAACTCCCTTCAGTTTCAGTCCACCTTTCCAACTACGAACCCAGCGTGAACCCTCAGCGTGTAAAGCCCAGCGATGACGGACGGCGGCGTAGGGGCGTACTATCCCATCCCCTCTTGAACCTTTTCTGTTGCGGCTGCCGGGGCAGTTAAGCCGCTGAGCTGCGACAAAAGCCCGATGGACTGACGGCGAGAGCGTCGGTTGTTCCTCAAAGGGGGCCGTTTTTTAGGCCGCAGAGTGATAAAGACAGAGATGGTGAGAGATGAACAACGAGGATGTTGTTTTTCTTACAGAGGCTCCGCGTGTGAGAAAATAACAAACGCCCGGCTGACACAGACGGACCCCTATAGAGGTGCGAGGGAGGCGTCAGCCGACACGCTTATCCAAACATCCCCGGCCTCAGACTGATGGAGCGACTCCGCTGTGCGAAAGGCGACGAGTGGGGTGGGACAAAGCTTGTTTGTGCTTTGTGTCGAGGGGTGGCTTTGGGAAACAGGCGCTTTCTCCCAGACACGACTGGATTGCGAGGAGGGTAATGAGTCTCCCGAAGGGAGAATATAGAAACTAGCAGCTGAAGGGCAGGAGGCTCCTGAAGAAGCGTCCGCTTTGGATGTTCCGCGAGAGGCATCCCGTCTCGCGTCTCGTGCGCAGAGTGACTAAGTGATGTT
Source organism: Arapaima gigas (assembly GCA_900497675.1). Classification (NCBI taxonomy): domain Eukaryota; kingdom Metazoa; phylum Chordata; class Actinopteri; order Osteoglossiformes; family Osteoglossidae; genus Arapaima; species Arapaima gigas. The sequence continues at coordinate 107,244 of UFQX01000912.1, forward strand.
TGGACATTTAGAGGATCGCTGTGTTTACGGAGGTTTTACCGGGTTCGGCGAAGAGCATCGGTCGTACGACGGCTTTCGGCCCGAAAACAAAGCGAAACGCGCAAAGGAAAATAAATACTTGTCTCCGAAACGCCGTCTGCTGGAACGTGCAAAGTGGACACGTGTGCGGCGGCACCGAGGGCCAAGTGCCTTGTGTTTATTCAGCTGACGCTCTTTCCCGAAGCAGCTTAGCGTGACTTAGCGTCAAAACAGTTTAACCATTTTTCCTGGTCCGATTTTGCCGACAAAGGTGCCGCGGCGTGCGGTGAGTCACAGACGTGACTAATATGTCACCTGCTGCCCCCGGTGACAAAACTGCACGTTGGTTTTACTCCAGGCGGGGAGTGAGATGCAGCAGTAAGTCGTTTCTTTCACCCAGCTCTTTGCGAGCGCAGCGCTGTGGCTGGAATAACGTCTGTTATGCTTTCACACGTTCAGCACAGTCAGCAACTTCCACATTATTCCACTTCATGAGAACTGCAGCTCCAGCAAGTCAACAAGTCTTTCTGTTCCCATTTATTCATCTAGCAGATGTTTCTGTCCACAGTGCTGCGCGGCTCAGGGTAACCAGAAGCCCGTCGGCAGCAGACCTGAGATTCTCGCAGTGCCGATCTGTCCAGAACCTCCGTTTCTGCTGCCGCACGTTCCGCAAGTGGTTCTGCGCGGCGTTGGCGGCCGGACTCACCGGGGGCTCCGTGGCCGTCCGCCGCTCGCAGGTGACCCGGCCGAGGACGCCAGAACCACGGCTCGTAAAGAGGCCCAGTGAACGGGCAGCCGGTCGCCTTTTACCACCAGCTGTTCGCTGCAGCAGCTGTAGCTGCTCTGCCGCCTTTTATGGCACCCAGGGCATCTGTGGCTCCCGTTCACCTCCGCCAGCCAAATGTGGGATTCCTTTCGCCCCACGTGAACTCATTTCTGCCTCCTTCACATCCACTCTGGTCCCTGGACTTGAAAATGCTCAACCAGAACATTTTTATTCAGCTAATATCTGACTAGCGAACGGCCTTTTTCAACTAAGTTCTAACTAAGCTTGAGGCACAGCTTCAACTTTGTTGCCAGACGCGCGGCAGTCAATCCGACGTCTAAGAGCCGACACGACGGTGCAGTAAATCACGTTTCACCGTGAACAAACTTGGGCTGGTAACTAACTCTGGTGCAGCGAATGATGAAAGTGCGTCGTGGTGCTATGCAGGACACGTGGTGAGCGATGTTTTCTCTGGCGAGGCGTCCGCAAGGAGCAAGCCGGTTTGGATTATGTGGTCTACACGAAATCCAGAGCCCTGCAGGACAATCCCTCCCCGCGTCTCGTACGCCCTGGTGGAAATAACCTCGGCTGAACTCCTCTGCAAGAACCGCTCCGCGTCACCGACGTGCTTTGCTCCGAGACGGGAGGTGGAGCGACGCTGTCTTAGCAGGTACGCGCGGTCAGAGTCGCACCTTCCGCTCTGTCGGCGGCGTTCGGCCGAATTAAGCCCACCTCGTCCCGCAAAAACGTACAGGGTCCAGATGCTGGGTTTCGGTGCTCCAGCCTTCCTTGGTTACCACCTGGAGGTGCTCAGCCCTGCTTAGTGGCTTCGCTTGAAAGGTTAAATGTCAGTCTTTTAACTAGTGGACTGTTGCCATTAAGTGGGTTGTCCTTACATGCCTGGCACTTCCCTTTCATGCCTCATTTAGGTCCTCGCCGCCCACCTCATCCTTTGGAACATCTCGCTTCTGCACCTCAAGAGAGTAGCGAGGAGAGCTGGGACGGCTTGTGAAAGAGCTGTTTGCTCTACGCATAAGCACAGGCGGGCTCGGTGGACCCCGGCGGACGAAGCGACCGTGAGGGCAAAACGGCGCCCTCCCTCATCGCCGGAGACTGCAGAAGGAAACAAACACTAAGAATGAAGTTTATCGGTGCACGTGAGATGTGTTGTACGTGTAACTGCAGCAGTGGGAAGTGTGGGAGGCGCTGAGCGATGACTGACTGTGTTGAAGAGATGTGGAGATTTGCAGAGATCCACCGATAGGTGGAGGTTATTCATTTTGGTGTTTGGGGGGGGTTGACTGTTTGTTCGACGACCTCTTTGCTTGTCTCTACACTTTGTGTCTTGCTTGTTTGAGCAGCTCTCTGAGATGTGTACCAGCAGAACGGCGGCATCAGAAAAACACACTGTGCTTTGATAATCGCGTGTTTGCTTCAGCTCTTCAGGCCGGCTGTGTGGGACTCCCGCATCTCCAAGGGGGCCTAGTCTTCCCTGTAGAGAAACTCATTCCCAAGCAGGCATAGGCACTCCACCTACACCCCCTGCACATGTCCCTGGTCCCCTTGGGGTCTCCCAGCGGCGGCCACGAGATCCAGGATCGGGGTTTTTGGCCCCGAGAGAAAACAGGGCCTCTAAGTTGCACCTCCTAGTTCTCCTGCTGCTCCAGGACAGTACAGAGCGCTGGGGTCTACAGGGGATATTTCTTCAGAAGATGTCCTCTTTCAAGCCACTTCCCACCACCCTTTAAACCATGGATACTGTGCCACGTGCACCACTGTGTTCTCATTTTACTCAGACTTCTGTCAGATCTAGCAGACTGCAGTGTAAACTGTGGGTTACTGGTGCAGCTGTGCCATAACCTCTGTGTGACGCGTGTGAGCAACAGCACGATGAACGCAGGACACGCGATCGTCGCATCAGAATCTGAGGCCTTCCGGAACCAGTGAACTTTTTCATTTTTCCGACTTGTCGCTGAAGAAGCTCTGCGTCAAGTTTAACGCACCCCTAGTCAATGTCCCACCAAATATTGTCCTCTAAGCGGGTACCGTAGGGCTAGAGATCCACCCATCTTCTGTTATCTGTAACAGAACAACATGCCAACCCCACGCAGACTGAGCTGGACTCAAATCTACACTAAGACTCATCACTAGCCAGACTGGAGAGAAGAAACGCGGGGAAAACGTCCGGAGAAGCGACGTCACCCCCTTTAAAGGCCCAGCGATGGCCCTGCTGTGAGGAGTGGAGGTGGAACGTGAGGTGGCTCTGGGCTGCTGTCCTCCTTGTTGTCTTGTACAGGGGTTCCATTTGTCGCCGGTCACAGATGTCAGGCCTAAGTTTAGCTGCAGACCTGCTAATGAAGCTCAGCTGCTCCTTCCTCCAGAGCGAATTCCATCTGAAGCCGCAGAGATGATGAAGCCCTGCAGCTCGCAGCTGTGTGCTGCCTGTAAATACCCCAGTTTCCAACCGCTCAGGTTCACACCGATTCGAGCCCTTCTGCAAAGGCTCTGCTATTTTTGCTTCACCGAGTCGCACGAGTGCGCGAGTTGCATCTGGTGAGTCCGTATCTTACGAGACGGAAAATGTGAAATGTAAAGTGTTGCACAGTTAAAGGCGTGTATGAGGATACAGGGAATCATTATTCTTTCGCTGTATTTTCACTTTGTTTTTTACATATTGTAGCGGCGGGTGGAGCTGTGATACCCATCATGCTTTGCTCCACGGGTGTAAATAGTTCTGTACAACCATACTGGGGGGGGGGGTACAGGGGAAACGTTGACCCCAGTGGGGTTCATCGTGCGGGGGTTAGGAAGAGGGGGGTGTAGTGGTGACCATTTCCGTCGCCACCCAGACATTGAGTTTGTCGTGTCTCCTGAGTCCGACGTTGAAAACAGCGCCGACAAGGCGGGTTCTTCAAACCTCCTTTAATACCTTCTGATGGAAATGACCGTGTTTTGCTTTCAAAAGGCAGCTACGCTGAATTCTTAAAAGTGCCTCATTTTCACGTTAATAAGAAAGAAAATTTATCTGCAGAACCGACAGAATGAAAAGATCAGTTACGCGATGTTTCTGTTTTTGCCCTCCTTCGCTTCCCATTGGCTGGAAAATGGAAAAGAAAGTGGAAAGACGGCAGAAATCCCGTAAAAAGGCTTTAAGACGGCAAAACTACCCAGCTCAGTCAACACAGAAGCCACGCTGCTTCCAGGTTCCCCCCCCCCGAGTCCTCAGACCGGCTCCTTTAAGACCTCTTTCTGGCAATGCTTCAGCGAGGAGGTGTCCTGCCCCCCCGGTGGCTTCAGCGCACGCCACCTCACGCGAGGTGTACATCCGCGTCGTTGTTCTCGAGGTTCTGTCCGCCGCAGCAGCCGCTCAACCACCAGAAGTCAGGTCTGGACCGTCGTGGGGCCCGAATGGGCTGTAAAGGTGACGCCAGGCTGTGCTCTGCCGGGGGGCAGCAGCCTTCCTGAGGTCCTGTTCTCCAGTCCCGTCCTGCTGCTTTTCACCTCACAGCGCTGCTCACCAGAACGGTTCCGCTGTTAAGAAGCAGGGGCGTGGAGACGGAAACGTGAGAAGAGGGAAGTACGAATGAGGAACGTGAATTCGTGGGTCAACGTGATTCCCTTCCCTCTTGACCCGGTTCTCCTTCAGTTCAGGTCAGAGGTGACGGCTTGTTTTTCGCGTGGAGGCAGAGAGAGGAGCACTTGCCTGTCTGAGGGGCCGGAGCCTGTGAGTGGAAACCCAGGTAATGGGAGTAAAAGTGAGGCGGGGCGAAGGTGAAGCGTGAGCCAGCAGGGCTCCGACGCCCCGGCTTTGTTTTCCTGCCCGGGGTGTATTTTTAAACGTGGAAATTCAGTTGTCAAAACAAGAAGTTACTAAAACTGGCCAGTTATTCGTCGGTGAAAATAAAGCTAAACACGCGGAGGCCGGGATAAACAGAACAACGGACCCTACGCGGGGACACGCAAACAAACAGGCCAGGAAGGAACCGGCAACTCAATTTTTCCACAACCAAACTATAATGAAAGCTGAAAAACAAGCGGGGTTATCTGGCCTTTTCACCCGGGTTTGTTCCAAACAGACCGGCGCGGCTCTGAAAGGGCAGAGCGCCTGTTTACCGCACTCAGGAAGGGTGTGTAGGGTAAAAGCGGGGCGCAGGGCTGCACAGAGGCCCGCTGGGACGGCAGCGGCCCAGCTTAAACAGGCACACGAATCCGGCGCGGCGGACCCCCGTTATGCGTCGTAATGGTGATTCTGCCGCGGTTAAGGTCGACAACAGTCGGCGGGCGTTAGACGCGTCCCGCTCTCGCGCTGCCTTCGTGCTCCCTGCTGGGGGTCCGGCACCTCCTTCCTCACACGCGGCGTCGTTTTTTCGCTGTCGGTTTCACCCGGATTGTTCTTTTTCACCGGTCGTGTCGGGGAAGGTTATAATTGATGTGATACAACCCAGGGTGGGCTCCAGGCCGCCGCGATCGGGACTCGAACCTGAGGGAGTGGCTTTTAACCCCGGATGTGCGGCCTTAACACGCTGTCCTTTCTGATTCCGACTGAAGGAGCTGCTTCGTTCCACGTTTTCTGAGCTGAAAACCAGTCAGAGGACTCGAGATGTGCGTCTGCTTGTCCGTCGGTTTGCTTTAAATAAGTGCGTCCGGCGCAGGGCGGCTGTCCGAAACGCAGGGCTTTTCCCGGAAGAAGCAGGTCGTCGCAAAATGCAGGTGAAAACGTGGGGTGGGAATCGAATAAAAACGACAAATTAATATTCAGACTACGTGGAAAATGTGAGCAGTCTGATCTGGGTAGAAGAGATCATTTTGGTTCAGTTTTGGCATTAAAAACCAAAAATTATTCATCCAACAGCCCTGACGTGTTGAGACGAAAACGTGGTGATGCCCACCCGAAAACCTCCTTCGTTTTGAAACCGATAATTCCTGATAGTTTTATTAAGCAATCGTTTTAACCTCGAATTCTAAGTGAAAAAAGACGGCCGCTTAGACTCCGGCTCTGGTGTGGAAACCCGCGGTTTGCCCACAGCCCGGGACCAGCCCTCGACGGCTGAAACCACTTTGTGGAAGTTCCAGTCGAGCCGAAGATCCCGTCTTACGTCCAAATAAGCTGCAGATGTGTAAAGACAAGTTACAGTAACTCAGTACTACGGTACATAACCACATGTGGCAGGTGAGATAATCGCTGTAGAATCCTACACATCTTCACCGCCGGGGGGGCCGAGCTTCTGGCACACGCTGTAAAAGGGGATTTCCCAGCACCCCCCGCAGGCACTCGTGTTTTCCCGTGTGTGAGGAGTGTAGACGTGCCAGAAGCTCTCTCCAGAGGCAGGGCAAGTTGGGTCGGTTGTTTCGGGTTTTATTGCTGCATTTTTACTCTTCCCCCACCCAGACAGAGCCCACGTGCCTCAGGTGTCTCGCCACACGTTCACAACTGATCTTCCCGGACATAAATAGCAAACGGTTCAGTAAAAAAGAGTGAAGGCTTTGTGTAGCAGAAGGAAACGGAAGCTTTTGGGACTAGTGAGTGTGTTTTCCGGATAACTTTGATCAAAGTCGTCCGTTGAGCTGGGCTGAGAAGATGCCGTGCCGAGGTGACGCGGGCGGCGTGTTGTTGAGGGAAGCTGGCTGCCTTGAAGGAGATGTTTTCCATTTGTATCTTCTCGTTTCTCATTAAGCTGCAAACGCTACCATGAAGTACGAGGAGACCCGGCCAAAGCGCCCCGCAGACACGCAGAACGGGGCCGGCTGCGAGCGTCGCCTTGGCCACAGTTGCCACAACCTCGACGGTCGTCCCGCTCCGCTCTCTTGCACCAGGAGACCCGAAAGGAGCCCCCAGCAGTGGTGTACAGCGAGATCAAGGGGGCGTCCAGGAGGGCAAATCGCACGAGAGCGTAAGGGTGTCGGTGCTGTTGAACTTGTTTATGCGACTGCGGCGCCTGCGTGTGGATGGAGCGACTTGCAAACACTCGGACCTCAAAATGGATTCTGGGTCTGGGTTTTGAGCTCCTGAGCTTTTTTTGAGCTTTTTCAGATGCCTGCAACATGGAACCAAAGGGAAGGGGGAATTTGAAAGCGAGGGACAGAAGTTATAAGGCGTTCGCCACGCGGTGCCTCACAGATTCTACAAACCACGCGAGTCACCAAGGCCGCACGTCTGTCTCCCGCTCGCCACCGCTCCGTAACCCAAAGCAGGACCAGGGGAGGCGAGAGCTGCTGGGACAAAGAAGAAGAAGCTGAATTGCAGATAAAGTCTCCCTGGAGTGGAAGAGCTCCTCTCAGTTCAGCTGCAGAAAAGCCTCTCGATTAGTTTGTATTAAATCCCACTGAAGCCGGTGATTCTGTCATATTCCTGTTATAATTCCCCGTTGAGCTTCTTTCTGCTCTTCTGGATCCCTGGCAGCACTTCGCTCCTGTCAGCTGGTGTTAAAAGAAGGATTATTGTGTCACCTCTTTTTCTGAGGCCTCTGACAGACGTTGGCTGGGAGGTTTCGGCCGCTGCCGAGTCTCGACGTAAGTCCAGCAGAAGCAGTGACGTTCACATCGGACCCGCGCGTGTTTCGACCCACCTGGTTCTCAGATCAACTGGTTTATTTGGATTAGCTGCTCAGGGGATCAAACGTTGAGATGTAGAAACAAACAAGTAGTGCAGTGTCAGACAGTCATGAAACAAAACCCTGAACTGTTTGGGGAGAAGGACAAGGGCTCAGTAGAAAGCTCAAGCAGATACAACCAAAGGAAGACCCACCTTTCTCTATAGCCTCCCACTTTCTTCTGCCTGTCTGCTCTTCACCGAGGTCCACCAGCCACCACCGTGCGCAGCTGAGACCTAAATCCCACGTCATGTTCACTGGCCAACTTCTTCAAATGCTTACAGAATATTTACATTTTCTCTGCTTGGCATTTTGAGGCAATTTACTGACATGAATCCGGCACAGAAACATGAGGTGAACGTTGCATGCAGCTGTTACGTACTGACGGCCTTCAGAGGTCTGGTCATTCAACAGACCTGATGGACCCTCCATAAATGCCTGGCCAGCGCTCCGTTCGGTTGGGTTGTGCTGTAGAGCCACTAGGAGAAGCTAACCAGCTCATCTACCGATCAGGAGAAGTTAGAAACCGAACTCCTTCTTCAAGCTTCGCCGTCTCAGGTTTTAAGCTCACGGGTGAAGTTTTCCCTGCGACTTCCACCACTCGCCTTTCCGCTTCAGATCTCACAACCACGTGGCAGACTGAACCTGGCTGTTTGCAGGTGACATTCGACCGCTTCTGCTCGCGGCTCCCGGTTCTCAGCGAACGACGTTTCGTTCTGCGTCTAAGTGGAATTAACCGAATTTTAAGCAGAAAGCGGCTGTTTGATCTAACCGCACATTAACCGCTGTTTTGTTCCCCGGGTTCCGCCTTCGAATCGGGGTGTTGGGGACAGTTGACCCCCTCCACACACACACACACACACACACACACACACACTGGGCTGAAACAGAAGCACATCGACAGCAATTTGGCCAAGAAAAGGCAGCACTTTTGGCTGCTGTTGAGTTTACACTGCAGATCTGTACCTGGAAACCTTGTTCTTCCAGTTTCTCCTGCTGTCCAGAGTCTAGAGGGGCAACAGGCTGGTGGCTGAGAACCAGCCCATCTGCTCCAATGTTAGGAGGTGAGGTTCTTTTTAATTCAAACAGTAGTGAAGGTTGCAGACCTTCCACCTGAAGCCTTTTCCGTCTCAACTCGATGTTCTGGGGCTGCGAGCAGCTCGATTCTCAGACTGACTCATCCCGGCTCAGACTGTCTGCCAAACTACCCCTCCGCGGGGGGCCGGTCCGTCACAGGCCTTTAGCCGCGCAAAGTGAAAAATGAATCAGAGGCGCTGCTGTGGTTTTATGAGTCAGCGTGGCCACGGCCGAGATCATCTGTCCTGCTGGCAACACCTGATTCTCCTGCCCTCCTCAGACGATATAATGAAGATCACATAAAACTCATCTTCCACATCCTGACCGTCACACGGTCACACGCAGACTCTCTCACAAATGTGCAAAGTCACAACTATTTGAAGTGACCGGCTCGCCTGAAACAAACGTCTTTGGACTGTGAGAGGAAAGTGGAGCAACCAGAGGAAACTCGTGCGAACTACAGGCTCTTGGACGCGTGGCTGAAACCAAAGGCTCCGGAGCCGTGAAGCACCGCCTGCCCCCCCCCTCCATACACACCCGGTTCGTGTGTTTGTGGTTAAGGGACTGAGAAAAGGTGTGATGGGTTCAAGTGGCTATGAGCAGGAGCTTCTGGGGACGCTGGAGGTGTTGCCCCCGTGGTGGTGGCTGAAGGTCCTGCTCCGTGACCTGAGGACAACAATTTAATGGCATTTATTTAAATGTGCTCTTGGCTGCCTGCACAACCTGCACTGAGCTACTAATAGATAATGACTGTGAAGATTACTGGGGCCAAGATGGAATCTTCACCAAAAATCTTCGGCTCTTTTTCTCCAAAACCAACCAAAACCAACCATGGTTGTTGCGGTAAAGTTCAGTTTCTGATTTTTTAGTGCACAGCGTTTTGTTCCAGATAGTTTCTGGTTTTGCACACTGTTGATGCCGATGATGAGGTTGAAGGTTGAAGATCTTCTTCTGAAAATCGTCGAATTGTTGAACAGCTGAAAGGTGCCTGAGACCCAGCAAAAGTACGATCCTTCCAGCTGTTAAAAGTCATTGTCTGCAGGAGGGAGACGTCTTCCACACGTGTCTCCTGGGTAATAAGTTGCTGCTTGGATCAGACCAGCTCTTGTGTGAGTGAAGATCTCAGTGTTGAAACTGCTGTCCAGTCAGTGGTTTGCTGCAGAATCAGTAGCAGACAGTGACTTTGTTCCGTTCGGCTTTCAGGGTTCTTCAGTGGAACCCGGACAGAGACCGCCCGACAGAACCACGGGGAGTTGCTCGTATTAGAGTGATGTTTGCAGGGACGGGGGGTTGGGGGGCCCTCGAGAGAAAAGGAAGGCGAGTCCCGAATTCCAGACGCCGCCGCTCGTTCTGTTCAGAAGACCCGTTTCTTGCCAACGTGCAAAAAAAAAAACCCACTGGTGGCAACTTTGAATGTTTTGCTGTTTTTCACTTGTGTCAAATGTAAACATGTTGACTGGGCGTTTCCAGCACAGGGGCTGTTCACTTCACCGCTGCTTCTGTTTTTCAAGCCACGTAGTAAAACTTCTCGTAAAGTCTCGGTTCAGGGGAAAAATAGCACTGATCTGCAGCAGGTTACTTAGCGGGTATCAGAATGAAAGTAGAAAAACATGACCTCACATTTAAATAACGTTTCTGGAACATCTTGGCCAGACCTTCACTACGTGCCTCATTTCAATGCTGTGTTGAAACTACGGGCAGAAGCTCTTTTGTGTGGTTTCATGTATGAAGCACTTAAAGGAAATAATCTGGAAATCATCTTTGCGTCGTTTGTGTCGTGACCTTGAGTTTCTGACACCGAAAGAAGTCCATTAAAACGTTTCTTTGCAAGGTGTGCAAAGCCGAATTCAAACCGGACTCTCAGCCATCAGCAAGTATGATGTCGGCGGCACAACTCTCAATGTTGAGTCAGAAAGACTTTCAGCTGTTTTCATTCTCTTCCCACATCTCCCACTTTCTATTTCTCTGTCACCCATAACAGCATCCGAGGTGTCTGTTAGAACGTCTCTCTGCCACCGCAAGAAGAAAACAGTAAACTGAACGAGAGCAAAAGCAACGTGTGCACGTTCTTCTCCGCGTGCGAGGTTCTTCACGCCGTCAGACATGTTGCTCTTTTACAAATATACGTAATCAATCAGGCCATTTTTAAATTTTGCTGTAATTTCCTAACTTTTCAGTGCCGTAGGAAAGGAGAACAATGGGCTGTGATTCATCTCCATGCTGTTGTAGCTGCACAGTCCAAATCCCATTGTTCTCCTCTGTGAAAAGAGAAAAAGGGAATTTCTGTGCGTCTTCGCTGGCGGAAAGTGTGCAGGAAGAGGACGCGAGGAGGACACCACTCACAGAAATGGGTCACCGCAAGTGGCTCTGGGTATCAATCAATGTCCCACAATGTGCGGGAATAAACAGCAGATCCCTCGTGGTGCCACAGGACTGTTTCAGGGGAAAAACTCGCAACCCAGATAAAGGCCACTGTGTCACGTGTGCATAAGACACCTCTGGTTCACAGGGGCTCTCATGGGGGGCTGATTTCAGTAAAGGTAAGAAAAACAGAGACACGCCCGTCGTAGGTGTTGCCTCCCGGTTTCTTCGTGCAGCTTCTTTCCAAGAAGTCCAGATCTTTCTGCCAGTGAATAGCCCTACAGGACAGCGAGAATATCGTTCGCTTTCTCTGCCGGGGCCAGAATTGTAAAGCTTTCCACATGTCCAGGTCAGAAAATGTCTTCTGTTTAAACCCTCAGCAGAGCAAAAACTGCCAAATATTTTTCTCAGAGTTAGGAGGAAGTGCTGCTGTAGAGCGACAGACTCCAATGTCCACCCAGCCCGTCCCGCAAAGAAAAGAAAACCGCATGTATGTCCTTCAGGAAGTCTAACATTAGTTTTAAGATGGTTTTTATTGAAGGTGAACGAAGCTCCTTAATGCGGACAGCCGGACCACTGCCTCTGTGGGTTTATCTCACCGTCTCAGCGTTGTTTTCTCAACTAGACAGGCTGTGAGGGTGAAAAACAGGGTACTGAGTTGCACAGGGCAGCCGACAGAGGTTAACATGCTGACAAAACCTGCCAGCCTCCTAGAGCTGGACACGTGCACCTTAGTCTCCGAAAGCAACACGCCGGACCTTCTACACGTTCTGCAGCGTGCGGAGCTTCACCACCCTGGCATGCAGATGTGAGTGTGGGATGTTTACTGTAGTAAGTCACCTGCGGTAGAAGCGTCAGCCGAATCCTGACTGCCTCGGAGAAAATGGCTGACAGACCAGAAACTGAGACCTCCTCCAACAGGACAGTGGAAACTGTGCAAAACACCACAGCCAGAGACCCAGAGAACAGCAGGTCTCTCGTGGGAGCTTGTGAGATAACCCTGTACAACAAGCCTGGTCCTCAGAACCTGCCTTTTCTTACATTTACCAAAAAACGTTTGGTAGGACTTCAAAGGAACGTCGCATCTAATGAGCGCGTTTGTGTTGAGTTATTAAAGTCTTCTTTGATCATCTTCTGCTGCCGCTGTGGAGGACAACGCCTGCAAGGCCGGGGACAAAGAGGTCAGCAGGAGATTTGGTTGGGCTTTTTGGGGTTTGGAGCTCCACGGTTGTTTTTATCTTTATGACTTTTTTGGACGCGTTTGCTTTTTGAACTTTGTTGAATTTTCCCGATGAGAAACGGAAAACAGGCGAGGTGAGAATGGCTCAAGCAGATACCAGAAGAGGCCCATTACCTCTCCACAGCACCCTCCCAGGAGTGGGGCAACCAGCCTCACCCACCCTGAAGGCAACAGGAAAATGTGGGGTTGGAAGCCCTGAAGAGGACAACTCTTACAAACCCTTTAACTCCTCATCCAGCAGCTGCTAGAGGACTGGGGGGCAGCTTGGCTGACGGACGGATGGTGAGAAGAACGGGAGAAGGTGGCCCAGCTCGGGGGTATAAAGGTCAGAGGTTGTGGGCTTCTGGGTGCTGAAGTAAATCCAGGGAGAGACTTGTTTGGTCTCCAGGCTGACCCGACTGCTGCCCTTCTGCAGTGAGCGACTTACTGTAGTCTGTAGGAATCGACAAGAAGGGTGTTTAACTGACAATAACAGAAACAGGAAACATAAATCAGTGATCAAAGCGGTCTATAATAAACACGCCTTTCCTGTGTCTAGTGTGTGTGAGGAAATGCACAAGGACACTAAAGTGAGGGCAAAAGCTCACACAGCCTTTCCTTCTCAAGTTCACGCGGCAACGTTTGACGCGTCTTCTGCGTGGGGCAACGAGAACAACCGAAGTCTGACTGCACCGACGTCTTGGAACATTTCCTCTAAAATAATCCCAGCGTAAGGGATTAGCGACAGACGTCTTTGCTGATCATTGTACTCTAGAAGTTTCCTCAGATAGGTTTGTTCCCGTCCGTGCCAAACAGCAGCTTCCCTCCAACAGTGACTCCTGAGAAGCTTCCTTCGCATCTCACATGTTCAACAGCAGTTCCTCACAACCCGGTTTGACCAAATTTACTAGGCCGAGTGTCACGTCACTGCATGATCTCAAACCACGGAACCACCCGGCACGCTCCAGAACATTCCGTTCCAACCTTCCCTTTCAGGTTGGAGCTCATGCTGGTCACAAAGCTGACAAAGTTCAGTTTGACTTTTCTGATGTTCAGACCTGATCTGGGAGGCCAAGTAGTCAGACTTCATATACTTTCCACAAGCAGATAGATTCCTCAGATAATTTCTCCGAGTTGAAAGGTCTGGACGCGAATTTCATTGCCAGTCCTTTAGGGTTATAGATGTTCGGGCATCTCCACGCAGTGAAACAACCCGCTGAGAATCCAGTCCTTTGAGTCGAGGAATTCAGGACAAGATTCAAATTGGCTAATAAAGCAAAATCTGAAGACGCAGCTGCAAGTACATTTCCAACTTGCTGGATGTGTCCGGAGTCCCGTCGGGGCGTAGTGCCATCGCCCAGCGTCCAGTCATTCCGAGCGGGGCTGAAGCTCCAGACCATCGTCACCCTGACCGGTTAAGCGGTTAACGGCGGCGGTCGGTCGGCCGGAGAGACGTATTTATTGAGCTTTTTCTGAACAACCGCTGCATTCGCGAGCGGATGTAGAACAAGAGACATCGAGGCAGAAGAAGAAAATGTGTGGAGAAACTGGGGAGACTGAAGTGAAGGGTGTCTACGCTTCTGCTCTTTTTGTTCTGTTGGCATGAAAATGGGCTTTTGTAAGAAGTTAAACTGAAAACGAAGCAGAATCAAATCCTACAAACAACATGTTGTCCATGAGTTACATCCAAAATTAACCAGAACAAGTTGGCATCTTATGTGGGCTTCAGATGAAAGGGTGTGGTAGAATTGCTGAGGAGGCGAGATCTTCTGGGTGAGAGATGGGCAAGGAGATGACAGTAAGAATCGTTTTTTCAACACGTGTTTATAATTAAAACTCTGAAAGAGTCTTTATTGCCTGTTTCATACATGTGTTTGTTTGTGTCTTGGGACGGTTAAAACCAGGGCTTGTCTACAGGGCCTTGATCCCCGAAAGGGTCAAACCAAAGTCGCCTCATTTCAAACAAGCAGACAAGAAGATCAAAGTGGGACATTAACTCACAACAACAAAGAGACGCTTTTTCTGTGTCGTGGCTGTTAACCACGCAGCTGGGTAAGAAAGTACATCTGTGACACATTTGTGACCCTCGTGTGTTTCGGCGAAACACCGAATCTCACAGCATCTCCCGGCCCTCCGACCAGCGGGCTTAGAGAGAGAGAGAAGGGAGGGAACCGAACGCAATTCATTCGTGTTGCTACCACAACAAACATGGTTTCTGCTCCGACGTCTGAACAGTGGAAGAAGATCTTACGAAAGTAGCTGCAAGATGGAGCAAAAGTGCAGGAATCCCCCGATGTCCAAACTCTCTATGTCCGACTTTTCGCTCTTGAAAACAAAGAGTGTTCAGGGTGCTGCGTCGCGCTGAGATCTTTTTACAGGTTTTTCGCCGTTTTAAATGGTGGGAAACGGGCGCTCGGAAGCCGGAATTTCGGGGACGTATTAGATTCGGACGCCGTGGGAAAAACCCGCCGCAGTCCACCTACGTCTCAGTGTTTTCTGAAAAGCTCTTGCAGTTTGAGAAAAGCAGAGAAGAAGGAACAACGTCGGGTTTTATTTAGCTGTAAAACCAGTGAAATCCTCAAATTCTACACCCGTGGCAGGTAACTCGACTCGTGCAGCTTATATTCCTGCGCGGTCCGGTGTCTGTCGGAATAAATACCCCCCCCCTTTTGAAGGTGAAGGGTAACATCACACAAAAGGGAACCAACACTAAAGCAACTGTTTCCCTGCAGCCGACAGTTTGCTGTGACGCCTTGAGGTGCAACGACTGCAACTAAACATGCGATTCTGAAGCTGTCACAATTCCTCCCACGGTCCACAGACTTGCATTTCCAGGTTATTGGTAGCTCTACGCTGCACACTGTGTGTGTGGCCACCCTGCGGGGGAACAGCGTCCCGGTCGGGGGGTAGTTTCACGGCGCAGAACCCGGCGACTCCTGGACAGGATCTGTGACCCTGCTGAGGATCGGAGGAGTGGGAGGTGTTTGCCCCTCATCCCGCCTTGCTGGGCCGCTGTTTGCCTGGGAGCCCAGAGAGAAACAGAAGCCACGGATGGACAGAGATCATCCACACGAACGTGGTGACGCCGACGCTCTCGGTGACACTGCAGAGACCGGGCCAGTCGGGGGAGGGGGGTCCCGCACGCCGACGCACTCGGGGACCAGCGGGGATCTCAACCAGGGTTTATAATTCACGGACTAATGGGATTGTGGGCTGTTTAGCAGGATTAGGCATGTTGGAGAAAGAAGCTATTTATTGCCGGCAGCCAGGGGGGTGGTGGGGAGACCCACACAGAACCGTTGTTTTTTCAGGCAATTTATGGGATTACTCCTAAGCAGAGGCCCCTCTCCTCGAAGCATCTCCATTATCCTGCGATATCTGGAAAGACCCGCTTGCTTTTCAATGCCTTGATAATCCTCACGCATGAGCCCAGCATGCAGCCTTGCCGGGGGGGGACAATGAACAACACCTCCTGGAGGAGAACAGAGGTTGAGAAGGTTCTGTCGCACTGCCTGGTCTCATGCTTTCCGCGGTTTGGCCATGGAAGGATCCCGACCTGGTGCCTTCAAACCAAGGCTGCTTCTCAGGGGCAGGGTTCATAACTCAGTTCTTCTCTAAAAGTAGTCGCCACCAAATCTTGCATTTGTTTCTTCTTTTCTAACCTTCGCAGCATCAGCAGGCAGCTTCTCCCACTGAAGGACCCTCTGCTGAGAAGCTCCGCACGTCTAACAGCTCCCTGGTTCCTTCGCAGCAGCTCAGCCACCACGAGAGTGTCTGAGGTGGAGCTCTTCACAGGGTCTGCCTGCCACCCTCCGTCCCAGCTAGCAAACCGTTGCCTTTTACCAAACACACCGATGTTTTTCAGGGGAACACCGACCCACAGCGACTGACCAAGTTGGGACATAAATTCACCGGAAATCCCTGCTACTGCTAGACAGGAACGAAGGTCGAGAGAAGTGAGGAGAAAATAGTAACGGGGAAAGTCTCATGGCCTCAGCTTTCCTCTAAATTCAACAATAATAACTTAATAAGACAATGCAAAGCAGACGCGTCCTCACACTCGAGCTTTCGGGCACGTAGAAGGTTCCCTCTTCATTCTGGAATGGTCCACACTTGCGGTAAGAGGAGAGCGTTACTACTGTGAGTCATACAAGGTCCAGGGAAAGTCCTGTGAGAAAATGCCTGGTGTTGGTTTCCCAGATGCACTGAGCTGCCGTCTATTTCAATACACCTGAGGCTGGTAAAGACCACAGAGCTCTAGTTACGGTGGCAGGGAGCTGAGGAAGGTCAGGGGTTCATACATCCTGAGTGCTGGTCGGAAAAACAGATAAGTCATCTGTTTTTTTCCATCTGAAAGCACCATGATAAATAAAGATCATCCATCGATCCACCCATCCATCATCCATCCGTCTGCCCATCATCAGCAACAGCCCAACACAAGGTCCCAGTTGTCTCGATCCTGTCTCAGATGCTCCGGGTTATTGAAGGACACCGTGGAGTCAGAGGAAGAAGGTTGATTTGGTGGGAATTGAAGTTCAGATGCTGTGCTTTATGTTTGAGCTTCTTTTTGACTGTTGGATCTGAGAGACGTTTTGATTATTTCTGGGGCGGACGCCTGCTGTGATTTTCGACTTCGGGCAGAGAAAGTAATAATAAATCACGACTGCTTTCCTGTGATGTTCTGAACGTATATGAACGTGACACCCCATCCGTCACACCCAGAAAACCTCCAGCAGTCGACTTCTTTGTTCAGGTCGAGCCCCCGCCGCCTCCCTTTGAAGAATACAGGTAGAGAGGAGCCGTGATGGTCGCTGAGGTCAGGATGATCCAACCAAGCTTGGCCGTGAACAACCCAACAAACACTATTCAGTGTGAGATTTGCTCACAAACAAGGTGGGGAGCAGATCCAGTTACCAGCAGCCTGTTTGCTAACATGATCTGGCCCTCAAGAGCCACAGACTATTTTGCTGCAGATCTAACAGTTTGGCTTTAAAGGGTGATTAATGGTCGATTACTGAAGAACATCATAAACCGCCGAGGCGTTTTAATGAGGAAAAGGAGTGTTTCCTTTACGCACATCAGCACAGTGTCCTCTGTTTCCCGCAAGGCTTTCAAACTTAACTAACTGTGAGAAGGTCAGTCTTTTAGCCCCTCCACACTGTGGGGGTTTCAACTGTCTGAAAGTGCAACGGACTCAGTAGATGTTTTGCCGGGATTAGCTTTAGCAGTTTGTTGGGTCCAGATCTCTAGATGAACAGCAGCAACGTCGAATAGCTTCTCTTTGAAGGTCCGCTGTGCAATTTCTCTTCACAGAAGCCGATGGAGATATGAAAGGTTTCGTAGGCCGACATGTAAAACACCCTGTATTTTATCTACCGAAGCGAAGAAGATCCAGCAAATGATTTCAAAGGACACAGGTTACTGTTGGTCCGGTATTTTCCGTGCCGTTAGGTCCGTGGACAATTTGGCCAGGAATCCGCTGAGGCTGCGGGGTTAATTCTAGCTTCCTCCTTTTGTCCCCTCGTGCCAGCAGTTTGGGGGCTGGCGTTCCCTGGTGACCCCTGTTGGCCGGGTGGCCTGTAGAACCCCAGCCAGGCACAGCTCAAAGGGACCATGTAGAGCTGCTTTGAGGCCTTGCCAAGTGCGAGAAGAAGCTGTGTGAAAGGGATGCAAAACCTGGCAGAGGCGGAGAACATCGACAAAGGTCTACAGAAGGGTTTGCAAACGCTCGTGCAGGTCAAGGCAGAGAAAACCAGACACTTCAGACATCCACATATTTACAGAGGGAATTTCAGATGTGGAGCAAAGTATGAAAACACATTTCCTGGCCAAGCGGTCAGTGTAGACAGTCGACGCTCCGTGACTTCATCTGAAGGGTTGAGGCTCAATAGGATAATTGAACGATATTATTGGTTGAATGAGCTCCTTCCGAACAAACATGCACCTTATCTCCGTCCCAGAGGAGAGGTACCGGGTATTGAGGGAAAACACCTGCAGTGTCACCAAGAAGAGGCCGTGGATATGTGCTGCGGAGCGGTGGCTTGAAGTTCTGCTCCTGAACACACAGGGAGGTGCAGACTTGGGAAACTTTGGCTCATACAGCTGGTCACGATCGCCGAACGTCACGTCCAGGTCGTGTTCCCAGGTGTTCCTCAGAAAAAAACGCAGAAATGAAGCCTCTTAACTGTTCACCACAATGAGTCGCTTCTCCACTTTGGTCAGTTTTTAACAAACAGAGACATCCATCCTCCCCACTAAGAACTCCATCCCAGCGTGAGCTAAACCAAATCCAAACAAATGTTCACAAATATCTACTGTGCAGCATCACAGGCTGACCAGCAAAGACAGATCTCAACTTTAGCAGAAAACATCACAGATCCATATTACAGTCATGCTAACCAGACTCTTCTCGTGCCCAAAGCAGCCGCAGCCTTTGATGAGTAGCGAGCAAGTTAGGAAGGTCATAAAGCATCACATCCAAACTGGTCAAACCACAGTGGACCTCAACTGGCAGCAGGGACAGAAGAATGTAAAACCAGTAACACGTAACATCGGTCTGAATCACTTGTTCGGGATTTTGTAGAAGTTACGGTAACGGCGAAGTCGTGGCGGTAAAAAAATGCGCAGGACGAATTTGGCTGTTGACTTCAGACTGTATTGAGCTGCTGTCTGACAGGAAGCTTCTAGTCCAGGCAGTGCACAACTGGCAATGATCTCCATCGCCATCTCCTGCCCCATCCAGTCCACCTCAAGGTGGGACACGACGTATCATCACGATGTATCAAAGGGCAGGTAAGAAAAAGTGCAGAAAACTTATACTGATGTGATGTTTCCAGATGTTTCTTAGTTTCATCTGCCCCTCCCACCAGACCTGCCCTGGCTTATTTTTCTAGAAAGCACTAACTTGGCATCTCCTGGTTCTCAAACACCCCATAAAGAGGTGTCATGCGAAGCCTTCCAAAGCCCTGTCAGACGGTAACTCCGTCTCCCAGCAAAGTGCAAAACGATCATCTGCTGGGGGCAAACAGGAAGCCCAACCTGCAGAACACGAGTTCTTCTGCTGGAATAAGAAGGTGTCTGCGTCGTGTGGGCCGGTTCTACAGCCCAGTGTGACAGTAACACCCTGGATGACACAGCTGCAACACAGTGATAAACCTGCTCATTGGATGGATGTAGGACAAGCAACCTCAGAAAGAACTAGTTAACAGAGCCGGTTTAACGGTCCCGGGGCGGCTTGCTGACGGTTTAGTCAGGTTGCTCGGGTTGAGCTGTGATCGCTGTGTCATCCTCTTCAGATCTCCACGAGGCCGCTTGCACACGAGCAGCAGAAAAACTGCGAGCTGAGAAGATGGCGAACGCAGAAAATGGCGTAAAGCCGACACACGGCGAAGAGGTGTAGAAGATTAGGTTTCGTTCCGCTGTTTCCCGTGTTTGCCTGTGTGAGTCAGAAGTAAACAGACGGGAAAAGATGCAAAGTCGGCAGAAGAAAACGTGCGGCAGCAGAGGAAGCTGTGCAGATGTAAAGGGCCGAGAAATCGATGCCTGCAGGTCGCGTCTCGATGAGCAAACCTGCACCTCAACCCGGGAGGGGGGGCGGTGCTGGAACTCGGACCCCCAGAAGTTTATTTTTCTGCATCGCTTCCGGGTTGGGTTTTTTTTTTGTTGTTTTCCTCTCCTCAGCTGCCGCCGGGTTTACCGTATTACCCTGTATAGCTGCTCCCGTTACAGCGTCACGTTACACCTGCCACTCCTGTTCTGTTTTAATCTGCTCTTCAGCTCTGACTCGCTGTTTTTCCACTTTCAAAGTTCAGCCATGAACATGTGAACACCCCCCCCCCTTTGAGAACATGACAACGTGTCGTCTGAATTAATGAGATCTTTGAATGAAGCGCGAGACTCTGTCGTGACGTCTTTACTCCGGGTGGCCTGCTTTCCCAGCCCAGCTTTCTCTACTTGACCTCGATGGTCATGTCAGGGAACCTGGACTGTGGGCCTGTAATGATGTCTCTTCCCACAGAAACTTGGCCCACTTGCTCATGAGTTCTGCTCAACTCATTATGCGCCAAATGAGCGGCTTACAATGAAGTCCGTGTGAAAAAAGCGAGGAATCCTTCCCATTATTACGGGGAGCCGCCAGGCGGTGAAACGTGGTGATGTTTCGCCTGCGGTGAAGCACGTTTGTCCGACTATATCTGGGATTTTAACTGCGAGGTATCTGTGCGTTTGCCGCGGTGAAGGACGTGTTGAGTCACGGAGGAAAAGCGCTCGGCACAATAAACCCTCATGTCTCCACAACGGAAAAGGCCTGGAGAAGATTTCTAAAAGAAATCGCTTGTACATCAAAAGTTATACCTACAACCGACTCCAAGCTATTTCGGCATTGAGGTTTCCTGCAGCTACACGTGACATAAGTGAACAAAAAAAGCGTAGGAAGCCTGACTGTGATGTGGAAGGTCAGAGGTGTCTCAGATGACAAAGTTCCTGGAAAACCTGCCGGGCCGAACGTCTCTCCCAGATCTGCGCACGATAAGGGCTGAAGTAGAGGAGCAACATCCTCGGCGCTCTTTCCCTGCCCGGACTCATCGGGTCATCAGCTCGTGTCTCACCCTGCTGCTCACCGTAGGACTTCAGACCAGTGACTCGCTCCTCGTCACCCCGTATCTCCCTGGAGATACTCCTTTATTCGCTGATCTATTTATCAAACCACATCATCCTTCATTTTGTACTTATTTGTACAGCTGGTTTTAGAGAGGGGTCCATCGTGGTTCAGGAGAAGTCCCATCTCGCTCTCTCTCTCCAACAGAGTCCAGAATGGCAGCAAAGCAAACGTTGAGCGTCGATGTGATGAATATGCAAATTTGAAAAAGGTTTGTGGAGATAAAAGTCTGTCGCCTCACAGATTAAGTCCCGTTTAAAAGCTCGCTTTGGGGGAAGAGCAGGAATGGGCTCCAGGTCAACTGCTCGCTGACCCCTGGGATAAGAGCGCCGACACTCTGCTTCAGTTCAGTTTAGTGTCACTTTATGTCGTGACACGTGGCCGGCGCCCCCCCCCAGCCCCCCCACGTGATCCCACCCCGGCAGGGTGGGGTTTACTGGAAGGCTCGTGAGTTTGGATGGTGGGGGCATCTGAGGACAACCCTGCGCCCTGTTCCCACCCAGTCTCCCTGGCAAAGCCACAGTGTCTCTCACAGCAGCCTCTCCTCTCCTCGAACCCCCGACCGCTCATCTCTCCGATGTCATCTGCTGAATCCTGGACGAGGCGGAGGTCTGAATACACGGTTACGTCAAACCCGTAAACAGCTTTCGGCAACCAGCACGGTAGAGAAGAGTGAGAAAAAGAAGGGATTTTTTCCAGTCCCTTAACTGGGGCTCTTCCACTCGCTGGAATAACTCCTCTAGAATCTTCTCTTCAGCTCCTCCAGACACATCTGAGAGATTCCTCCATGATCAGCATTTCAGGTTCTGTAGATGCTGATTCTTCCCAGTCCTTTTACTCACTTATCGCTGAACGAATGAAACGAAGATCCTCGGTCCACGGTGCACAGAACGGGGGGGGGGGGGGGGGGAAAAAAAAAAATAANGGGGGGGGGGGGGGGGGGGGGGGGGGGGGGGGTGGGGGGGGGGGGGGGGGGGGGGGGGGGGGGGGGGGGGGGGGGGGGGGGGTGCAATAAAGATAGATTAAAGGTAAGAAGTAATAAATAAGTACAAAAAGTATACAGATACACACACGTACGGTGGTGGTCAGCGGTGGCGGAGGTGACGATGGGGTCTGAGATGTCTGGGTTCCGCAGCCTGACAGTCTGTGGTGAGAAGCTCCTCCTCAGCCTGGTGGTTTTGGCTCTCAGGTTGCAGTAGCGTCTCCCAGATGTCAGTGGTGAGAACAGATGATGGAGAGGGTGAGAGGGGACTGTGGTGATGCTGCAAGCTCTCCTGATGCACCGGTTCTTACAGGTGGACTGGAGGGTGGGGAGTGAGGTCCTGGTGATGGACTAGGCATCTCCACTAGCCCCTGCAGAGCTCAGAGGTCAAGGCAGTGCAGTTCCCACCGCAGACTGAGATACAGGAGGTCAGGATGCTCTCTGTAGCACATCTGTAGAAGCTGCTGAGAATGAGAGGTGGAGGTCCAGCTCTTTTCAGTTTCCTCAGGAAGTGCAGATGTTATTGTGGCTTTTTCACCAGACGGGTTATGCTGTGCACACCTAGGAACTTGAAACTGTGCGACAGCAACACACAGAGGAGTGTGAGCAAGTCTAGTCCTTCTGAAGTCAACAATCAACTCCTCAGTCTTCACATCGAGAGACAGGTGGTTGTCCTGCACCAGGATACGAGCTGCTCCACCTCTCTTCTGTAACCTCATTGCCGTTGGTGATGAGGTCTGACCTTGGTCTGAAACTGCAGCAATCCTTGAGGATGTAGTTGCTGCTATATTTGGTGGCACAGTTGTGGGTGAGGAGGGTAAACAGCAGTGGGCTGAACACACAGCCCCGTGGTGCACCGGTGTTTCAAGATGGTGGTGAGGGAGGTGCTGCTGCGGATCCTCACATCCTGCGGCCTGTTGGTCAGGAGGTCCAGGGTCAGGATCAGCTGCTGGGAGATGATGGTGCTGAATGCTGAACTGAAGTCAGTGAACAACATCTGACAATAACAGTCTTTACCATCCAGATGGGTCACAGTGGTGATGGTGCCTCAGTGGATCTACTGGGGTGGTGGGCAGCCTGGTGCAGGTCTAACGTGGAAAGTGGGAAGCAGGGATTGATGTGGGACACGACTGGTGTCTCGAAGTGCTTCACGATGCCCGGGGTGAGTAGGACAGCGGTCACTGAGACAGAACACAGCGATTTCTTGGGGACGGGGAAGATGGCGGTGGACTTGAAGCACTTGAGGACAACATTCTGAGCCAGGAAGGTTTTAAAGTGTCAGTGAAGATCTCCACCATCTCCACCAGTTCGCCAGCGCACCGCTTTACCGCCCCGCTGGGGACACTGTCTGCTCCTGCAGCTCTTCCTATGTTTCCTTCTTCACGCTAAACCTTGAAGACGGAGTTCGGAGAAGAACAATGTGGTGACAGCGACGTTACAAACAAACTAACAACAGTTCGGAGGATTTAAATAGCGCAGTCGCTGAAAAGTCGGGACATGTAATAACTGACAAATAGTTAGGTTTACAGCGCCCCCAACCGACGAAGCACGTCGCTTCACCTCCCCGAGAATTAAATCGAAAATTCTGGACGGCAGGATGCCAGCATGAAGCTGAAAAACTGATCTGATGATTTTAAGGTGATAAAAATTACTAGTAAAATAAAAAACAACCTTTATTAAGGTTTATTACGGTTTATTAAGGTGTGTGAGCGTCGCTGTGCACCTGAGGTGTGACGTCACCGCTCCTCTGCCGTGACGGAGCCATAAACCAGCTGCTTTGTTAAAACAAAGTATTTTATTGTTATAAAGAGTGTTTTTTACGGGGAGAAACAGCAGGCGGGCTGTGAGCTGCGCACCAGCGAATGTTTGTGGAGAGTGAAATATAGTGGGAATTTAAAGTGTGAATACTTTCTTCAGCGATCTGCCTTTTCTTACTAATTATTGTTAAAGGTTCGAACTGTGCGGCTTGGATCCTGTTACTTGTGTTGTTCTCTTGACAAAACAGTTAAAGTGAGACGGGAAAAGGACGTTACTGCACAACAATGATCCACAAACTACAAAAATCCGCTGCAGACTCGCGGTGGTCACGTGACCGGAGGACAATAAGGCGGCGCGTTTGCTCGGTTTGACCCTCCGCTCTCGCCGTAGCGCCGCGTCTTCAGTCATGGCGGCCGCCGTCAGGACCTCGGCGCTCGTGTCCTTAAACCGAATAAACCGGCGTCTCGCAATTGTGGCGCTGAACCCGGCGCGCAAAGGAGCAGCATATTCAGCAGGTATTTGTGGGACGAACACAAACGTGTGAGATGATCAGATCGGCTTCGCCGCGTCTCTGGCGTCACGCGGAGATGCGCCGGGGTCTGATCGACATGCTGATCTGCTCCTCGACGGAGGGAAGATCGTTACACGATGTTGTTGTTAGTTGTCAGCTGGGCTCCTTTTCGCTTTCGTTTGCAGACGTTTCTGCGAGGAGACGAGGAGACCCTCCGACCAGGAGGCCGAGGAGAGAAGTAAGAGCCGAAGCGCGCGCCGCGCCTGACCGTTTTATTCGAGCACGCGCACCGTTACGTGTTGGTGTCGAATCTCACCAGTTTGCGCAGTAAATGTGTTTTTTCCCCTCCGGATCCTCGGTTCTTCTGGACCCGCAAATGACCGTCCGCGGTTCCGCTGAATTTTCCGTCTTTATCCTTTTTGTACATCTGCGCTGTTCGCTCACATCTGGCCGCCGTTGGGAAATAGTGAGTAAAAGACTGTTAATGTTAGTATTATTGTTGCAAACGGTGTTAATTGTCTCACACACACAGAGACCTTTTTTGACAGCTTTTGAACTTTGATAATGGAAACAGGTGGTGTGTTTTGAGGTAAATACAGTTTATGCAGCAGATGAGGGAAAGCAGGATGAAGTTGGTTAGAAGTCACTTTGCAGGTTGGTGGTCATTGTTGAAGGTGGTGTCTTGTGAGTAACTGTACTGGGAGGCAGAAAACGGCGCGTGATACAGAGCAGAGGCTGCCGTGTGACGCGTTGCTCTGATCTCCAGGCCGGACCCCCGCGCTCGGACAAGATGGCCCCTGACCAGGACTGGACCTCCGTCTATCCCACGGCAGCCCCTTTCAGGCCCGGCGCGGTGCCTCTGCCCATTCGGATGGGCTACCCGGTGGAGCACGGCGTGTCCCCCGCCAAGCAGGGCAACCTGGAACTCATCAAGGTCACCTGTCACCCTCAGTATTGCTGCTCTTCCTTTTGCTGGCATCTTTGCCCAAAGTCGCTTCCGTTTGCTGGACGTTTCACTGAAAATGATAGGAAGCGAGACGGATTTGTTTAAGTTCGACGATTTCGTCGTGTCGCCGTTATTATGATGTAAGCGCCTGGTTGTCTGAAGCCGGGCAAATCCTCCTCCTGGCCGTCACCTTTCTGTCGGCCCTCAACGAAACCGTTTCTATGTCCTTCAGATTCCGAATTTTTTGCATCTGACTCCTCCCGCGATCAAGAAGCACTGCGAAGCTTTGAAAGGTAAGCGACCACTTGGGAGCTGGAAGGTGTGGAGATGCCACAGAGCAGGTGCTTCTTTAGTGGATCCTGGCTCACCTTGTTTTGAAGAGTCCTGCTTATTTGTGTCATATGGACATTTGTCCTGCTTTGAATAATTTTACTTTGTAAGAAACGGAGCAGCCTGACTGCTGCAGTCAGACGATGGTTTGGCTTGTAGGGCCATCAGCCCAGTGTCTTCTCCACGTCCCTTAGCGTTCTGCACCGAGTGGCCGTCGCAGCTGGACTCGGACGCCTCCTGCGAGGAGCACTTTCCCGTCCAGGTGGTGAGCAGGGAATACGTGTTTGCCGGACCGTCCCTGAGGAACCCCAAAGCCCGCGAGGTGACGCTCAGGGTGAGCCAGCGTGTGGGGGGTCCTCCACTGCAGCGCGTTTCACTTGCTGATGGAAATTGGGCCCCGAGTGCAGAACGGGGAGGACAAAATGGCCATCGAGTTTTTTCTCCATCAGTACAGTTGTACACAGGGGTGGTGAGACAGCGTTACAGACACCACCTACATCTCAGGTCATCGTGAGGATTCATCTAGGCAACTTATATTTTGTTATTGTGTGTGTGTGTGTGTGTGTGTGTGTGTGTGTGTGTGTGTGTGTGTGTGGGCTTCTTTGACGTTCTCCGCATCTGTGGCCCTTTAATGGCAGGTGAAGCTGTCCAGCCTGAACCTGGATGATCACGCGCGGAAGAAGATGATCAAGCTTGTGGGGGAGCGCTACTGCAAGCGGACTGACACCTTGACCCTCGTCGCAGACAGGTGTGCAGCCCGCTGGGAGAAAAGGGGGACATGTTGACATGATTCTCTTTTTCATGCTGCTGAGCTTTGTATTGTTCTTCCTCTAGACAAGTCAGTCGCTTAACTACCTTGACGATACAAAAGAACGAAAAGTGAATTTGTTCAGTAGTTTAGACCGTTTCAGGTTTTACTTACACACACGTGCAGTTTAATGCAGTGTTTTTGTAGAGCACTCTTCCCACAGGGTTCCTCGGAGTTCCCTGTCTAAAGCAGGATAATGACGCGTCTGCAGAAGCGCTGGGTCCCCAGGACTGGGCTTTTAAAGCGCTTCTTAAGTGCCACCAAGTGTTTGACGGTTCTTGGTGGAAGTGCCTGTATGTGAAGAAGAAACGAGGATTTACTTGATGAGCATCTTCTCTCCTCTTCGAGGTGTCCGCTGAAGAAGCAGAACAGAGACTACGCCTTCTATCTGCTCACCGTTTTATACCACGAGTCCTGGGTGAGTCTCGTAATTTCGATCTGTTATTCCGGGAACCAGTCAAACTGCTTCTGAGGGCAGAACACTGTGCCGCTGCCCCCCCGCCCCCACCCAGGATACAGTATATCATATAATATAATGTAATATCGGCTGGTTTTGATCTTTTACGTCTGTACAGTGGGACTTATCGATAAGACGCCCAATGTGACTTTAAATAAGTCCAACATTGTACCTGTTCCTTGTTTCCGCCCCTCCTGCCCTCACGTTCGGCGGCTCTGGTTCAGTGAGGTGAGCAGCGACGCTCTGCTGCTCCGCGTCAGGCTGTGTTTTTACCACCTTTCGATGGAGCGTCTCGGTGGGGGTGGTGGGGGGCTCGGGCACGACCGAGGCCGAGCGAGATGCTCGAGGGGGGCGGACGAGCCCGTTCCTCACACCCTGAGCTGGACCAGACGGCTCAGGCCGCTGTGCCGCCAGGGGGCTCCTAAAGGCACGCGGGTGTCAGTGGCAGATCAGACAAAAGCTAATTTCGGAGGTCGTCTCGCTCCTTTCCCGGCCTTTTCAGGCCGCGGGCTCCGTTGGTACGTCGACTCTGCTCTCTAAGCTGTTGACACAGTTAGTGACGCCCGCTGGCAGTTTGTGTAAAACCTCTCGCTGTGTCTCTGCTGAAGGACATTATCTGTCCCCGCGCGCCTGTCTGGGGTCACCGGGAGGGGGGATAATCCCATTACCGGCCCCGTAGATGTAATGATGGTCATTAAGCCCGACTGTCTGGACCGCAGGAAGCGGAAGGCGGTTCACAGTCGGCTCTTTGTCGGCGGGGAGGGCGTGACGTGAGGAGGACGCGCTGAAGGGAGGCAGTGTGTGGAGCGCAGCAGAGAAACTTAAGCTCTTCCCAGGAGTCGAGGTGTCCGGGGACGGGGGGCCTTTCAGGGCTCTGGAGTCACTTCATACCTGCTTGTTCTGTGAAAAAATGCCATGAAATGAGTCACCTAGATCTTAAAAAAAAAAAGTCAGTCTATATTGTCTCTGTCAACACAGGAGAACAAAACCTTTATTAATGAACTCAGCCCTTTTTTAGTTACTCCTTCGTTCGAGAACAAAGCGGACGTTGTTCTCTCTCCTTTCGTCCAGAAAACGGAGGCCTGGGAGCAGGAGAAGACTGTGGAGGACATGGAGGAGTACAGCTGGGAGGACAGTCCTTCCCAGAGGAACGTGCTGGACACCCTGCTGCGCATGCGGGCGGCCGGCGGGGGGGACGGGGACGAGCTGCGGGAGGAGCTGCTGGGCTCCCGCGAGGTGCAGGAGTACGGCGCCAGCGTCAGCCGGCTGAAGAACGAGGGCGAGAGCGAGAGCAGTGTCCTGCAGTACAGGGAGGCCGTGAGGCGAGTGCTGGGCGTGTGAGACGCGGCGCGAGGGTCACCGCCCCCCACTGACCCCTTTCGCTCTCCCTCAAATAAACCTTCACATCCGTGTTTGACAGCGTTCCAGATCCCCCCCCCCCCCCCCCCCCAACAAAAANCCCTTTCGCTCTCCCTCAAATAAACCTTCACATCCGTGTTTGACAGCGTTCCAGATCCCCCCCCCCCCCCCAGCAGGCACACGAGTCTTAAGTTCTGTGTTGCAGGGTTTGTGATTTTTCTGCTGGATCAAATTCCTTTCTGGCCGGAGCAGCAGACAGGAGCAGTTAGGACTGAAGTGTAAAAGTTCTCGGCTCAAAGCGCCTCTCCCGCCCCCGATGGAGCCGTTTGGCTCGGATTGCGGCCGTACAAATGCCCCGCTGTGTAAATGTGAACATCACTTACTGTAAGTTGCCTGGGATGAAGGTTAATAAAAATGCTTCTGTGATGATAAAAGGTAAACGTGTGACGAGACTCGCCCTCCGTCCGCCGCCTTCCAGCTGTCCGAAGAAAGGCGGCATTCAGCAGCCCCGCGAGTGAAATACCAGGACGTTCAGCTCTCCGCTGTGGGACGGAGCGCGGAAATTCGAGTCTGCCGGAACATTCTAGACGCAGGGGGATGTTGGGACTGACCGGCCGAGCAACTCCGAGCGGATCTTCGTCGGGGCACTGAAAGAAAACGCTGAGGTCGCTCTGTAGCTCCTGCTTCTCTCTGGCCGCTTCTGTGCAGCATCACCTGGTGTGACTGCAAAGCTCCGTCCAAGTCCCGGCCCAGAGGTGTTTGACACGGTGGTCCCGTCAGCTCGGCCGCTGCGACGGCGAATTTGACCCACAAAATCGGTCTTGGCGATACGGCCGAATCGCCGTCGTTCCTCTCGGGAGGAAAAGAGGGTAAATGTTCTCAAACGCGGCAGCAAGTTTTTCGTTGAACAAATTCCCCCAACAACAAATGTGCTGAAATCAGCGACGGTTTAATTGCTGTGTTATAATGATTATATGTTTTTATTTGTGCCCCCAACATACTGATTTTGTCTTGAATTTGTCCGGATTGACCTTTCCGAGGAAATCGCTGCAAGTTGAAAAATGTATTAATTTCCTGAGGCAAACGGTAAATAAATACGAGCAAACAGACGTATGAAACTCCCTTAAGTGTCTTGACATGGTGAGAAAAGCCGTCAGGTGGTGTGAAAAGTTTTTCTTTTGCTTCTCAAACTGACTTCCTCCAGATTTAGTGCTAGGGATCACGTTACCATGGTAACTCAAACATTAATAGCTGCCCCCCCCCCCCCCCCCCCCCCCCCCCCCCCCCCCCCCCCCCCCCCCCCCGCCCCCCCC
>UFQX01000912.1:136415-189194 GCA_900497675.1 Arapaima gigas
CCCCCCCCCCCCCCCCCCCCTTTTACCAGAAGCGTTAAGACAGCAGCCTGTAAGGAATCTGGCAGCGGTTTTGTTTTGATCAAAACCCAGTTAAAGCTGTTTTCCCCGTAGCGAAACCCGGCAAAGTGGAAACTCCCGCTTCTAGAAAGTTTTACTGAAGAGCAGTTAATTTCAGCTGCAGCTTCAGAACGACGAACAGAAACGTTTACGGCGCTGAATGGAATCAAACATTTGCAACATCTGATTAGAAAAACAACCTTTAAACAGTTCGGCAAAATAATTTTCAGCCTGTCGGCCGTCGCCCCCTTCCAGCAGAAGTACACGTCCCTTCCAGGTCAGCAGTTGAGCTCAGTCTCTGTCCACAGATTTCCTGTCCGTTGCGGTGGGTCCAGACCCCCCCAGAGCCGCTCAGCGACTTTCTCTGACGATCACGTACTTCACGAGTCGCGTGGATCCCTTCTCCTTCCCCCAGGACGCCCCGTATCGGCGCTTCCTCTTGTCTCTCCAGCTGACGGCCAGCAGGACGCCGCAGCAGCAGCTCAGTAGCACGGCGCTGCCCACCACCACGGGGACCAGCAGGGCTCTGGCTGCCACAAACCAGGCCGCAGCCTCCGGATCGGGCTTCGCGACGCCCCCCTCGGCCTCTGCGGCGCTGTGGTTCCTGTTGGCGTAGCCCTTGGTGTCATTGGGGTGCTGCTTCCCACTGTCGATGTTGGCTGGACCCATGGGGAGGGAGTGGGAGTGGGGGTCCAAAGGGACCCCTGTGCTGAGCTGGAATGATGGTTTAGGAGAGCTGGGGGCACTTGTGGTTGTGCGAGGAGTGGCGATAGATGTGTCCCCTGTAGTTTGGGTTGAGGAGGTGGAGCTGGAACTGATATGTAGGTCTGGGATGGTGGGGGAGGCAAATTTGTCTTTAATAGGTAATGATATGTCAGCCACTGAGATTTGAGTGCCTACCTGGCTGACAGAGCGAGCTATGATGGGTCTGGAAGCAACGGACTTGGTGGAGCTGCGTGCAGTGGATGAGGTTGAAGGGATTGTGTAGGAAGGGCTGCCTTCATGGGAAGAGGTTTTAGCAGTTGTCAAGGTAGAACTGGCTGCTTTGGGTGAGGCTGCTGAGGTGGTGAAGGTAGAGGTGCCATCAGTGGGTGAGGTTGTTGGGGTGGTGAAGGTAGAGGTGCTATCAGTGGGTGAGGTTGTTGGGGTGGTGAAGGTAGGGGTGGTGAAGGTAGAGGTGCCATCAGTGGGTGAGGTTGTTGGGGTGGTGAAGGTAGAGGTGCCATCAGTGGGTGAGGTTGTTGGGGTGGTGAAGGTAGAGGTGCCATCAGTGGGTGAGGTTGTTGGGGTGGTGAAGGTAGAGGTGCCATCAGTGGGTGAGGTTTTAGTAGTTCTGACGGTGATGCTAAGTGAGAAAACCGTATGAGGGATGTGGGTGGAAGTGGATTGACTGGGTGGTGGTGGTTTCGTATTTCTGGGTATTACCGGAACAGACCGGGGTGTAGGAGAGGTTCCAGCGGAGCCGACAGCAGATACAGGTGGGGGTGCGTGGGTAACAGAGGTGGAGCTGACCGTGAACTTGTTCCCAGGTCGAGGGGAGGATGATGGGGTCCGGGGCAGGACAGGAGCCACGGGCAGGCGGTTGAAGTGACGCTTGTCCGAGACGTGACCGTCTGAAGAGTTGAGTCTAGAGGAGAGCTGCGGCCAGGCGCGCGTGTTGGAGAAGTACTTCCCAAAAACGAGCAGGTCGGGGTCTGCGCCTAGTGGGTAGCAGAGCGACCACAGAACATTCGCGCATCGGCTGCTTCTACATTGAGACACCACAACTGTTAGTGGTCTCCTGCAGCTGAGATGTGTCTCAGAGACGACTGCGGATCACGATCCCCGGCGCGGGGCCACAGGACTCACCTGCAGTGATGTTGTAAAGGATGACATTTCCTCGGTGCTTCAGGATGCAGCTCTCCATGGTGGGACAGTGCAGATGGAAGCAGTTGACGGTCTCCTGGACCGTGTCGTAGTGGAACACGGCCAGGTTGCAGGAGACTGAGGGCAGAAGGCGGCGTCACGGTTCTGCGTTACCGACCCCCGACACGTTGCTCTGAACACGGTTCCACAAAGTCACACTTGACGTGGATTCTTTGTCCCCTTAACGGCGGAGAAAGAAGGACGTCCCGCAGAAGCAAAGTCTGTGACGCCGGTCAATAAAGACGGTTTGATCGGGGTCCCCCGTGGAGTCGCGCACAAACACGCGGGTTTGCGGTAACCTGAGGAAACGGCTCGCGCCACAGGGGCGTTTCACGTGGAAACGTCGACAAAGACAAATTGTTTTATGGTTAAATTCTGGGAAAGAAACGTTACAAAGCGAGTTAAAACAACTTGTTTCTTCCCATCGGATTGAATGTAGAAAGAAAGCGGTCGTTTAACGGCGTTTCTGATGTAGATGCTGTTTTTTAACTGTCAGGTGTGGCGCGTTTTTGTGGCGCCTCCGAAGTGCGTTTTGCGGTCGGTGGCGGAAATAAAATGTTGTGAAAGAAGTTATTTTTTAGTAAGACTTCTGGGGGAAAATAGCCCGATATACGTGGTTTTTATCAAAAGACGTGCGGTCAACATTCAGAATAGGTTTTTTATGTTGAGAAGTATGAGAACATAGTTAAAACATGTAGTTAATACGTCTATATGAACGTAAGTGTGTAACTTCCAAAAGTCGACGTTCTTCAACGTGTTTTATAGTGAGAAGCGTGGAAATAAGGGTGAGAATGAGGAAGTGTCGTGTTTTTGTCTGTCGCGGATTGTTGCGCCGTGTGGTGGGATCGCGGCGCCGGGGAAAACTCACAGTTGCGGCTCAGACAGCAGCTCCTGCTGCACTGGAGCGCCGAGTTCTCCTCGTAGCCGCGCAGCAACTGCGCGCCGCGCCGCGCCGACTCGTCCACGTCGATGAAGATCCCGGGGAAGCGGCGGATCCAGCAGTTTCTGTAGAAGGACGTGGGCGCGCAGCGGGTGTCCGCGCCGCACAGCGCGCCCAGCAGCAGCAGCAGCAGCAGCGGCGGCGGGAAGCGCCAAGTGTCGCTCATGTCGCGCGCGTGGCGGTCGCTCAGGGCGCTGTGACCGTCACCATCGCGGACAGGTGAGTGGCGGACTGAGCTGCTCCCCGAGGGGGTCCCGCCCGGAATATATTTCACTGAGCGCGTCACGCGCCCAAAAAAGTGTTATTTAAAGTTTATGCGTTTGCAATGCGGGGGTGAAAATTCCACCTGCTGCCGACAGGTTTTCACCCTGCCGTTAGGACGGGACCCCCGTGTCGGGTGAATAAACGTGCGTTATCGTAAAAGCAAAGCGGACTTTTTCTTCTTCTTTACAGTTACTGCCGAAAAGCAGGAAGAGGAGCTGAAGACACAGCCGAGAACCGGAGCAGTAAATAGTGTAACTGTTGACTTTGCCCCAGCAGACATTTCAAATGTCTTTGAAAAACAGAAGTTTAAACCCGTTACTGTAACAGTTCATTTGTTCAGCTGGAATGAGGCCAAATCCCCCTTATTCCTCGGGGGGACAAACGGTGACCACATGAAAAACACCATGTTTCTTTTACTGTTTTGTTTTTCATTTTATCTTATCCCTTTCCAGCGATTTTGCATTTTATTTTCCACGTTTGCTGGAGGCCGCTGCCCACGTCTTCCGCTCGGCGAGGCCGAGATGTTCCTCACAGCTGCATTAGAGATGTTCACTCGATCGGGAACTGGAGGTGTCGTGTAGGAGGGAAAACAGTCGTGTTGGGACCGAGACACCAGGTGTGTGTGTTTCTGTACTGAACACAGCGGTGCTGTTGGGCACGATTTAACACCTGGGGGGAGTAAAAAGGCCTGTAAGTTGAGTAAAGGGTGCGCATTTTCCCGAGTGCTCTTTTCTTTTTACAGTAATATATTGTAAAAGGGCAGGTAGAGCCAGGCAGGTCAGGGTTCGAAGGCTCAATGGGAAAAAGATGGATTTACCGACAGAGAACCTGCTCATTACTTGTGCCAATGATGTATAATTTAAAACTACACAACAGCAATTGGTGTAAATTGGGAGGCGCCGTCCGGGCCGCACCGTGTCGGGGGTCTTTGTCTTCCCGCCGGTTAAGCGGGGCGGCGAAGCCCTGGAAAGGTGCGCACAAAGAGCCCTTCTCTCTGCGACGCCGCGCGCAGAACACGGCGGCTCTTTGTCCCGTCACCACCGACATTTGAGAAAGGATCTGCAGCAGCCTGTGTTCTTTCAAGCGGGATTATAACCCTCCTTTATTTCTGCCTCTCCTGTTGGATCCTGGCCTCAGATCCCCCACGAGCCCCGTCCAGGAGCCCGCCGTTCAGGGCGTTTAGCCGGCAGAGGCCCGCTGGGTGGGAACGGGGCCCGGTGGCCCTGCAGATCTTCTCCTGATCCGCTGCAGGGGCTTGTTTCTTACAGACAAACCTTTTCTTTACTCGTCTTTTCCGTGCCGACGGCCGCGTTTGATCCAGCAGACAGACTAGAGCGTTTTCACACGTCAGTCGTGTCCGTTTTAATGGGATTCTTTTACAACAAACATAAAAATGATAAAAAGTGAAAATCACGTTAATGACGTCACCGATTTACAGCAGTTCTTTTGGCCAAGAATGTCTGGAGTGAAGAGTTAGGAGGAGAAGGCTGGGGAGGCTGTGCAGCAGTGACTTCCCCACGTTTCTGAGGACATGTAACATTCGCATTGTTAAAAATTAACTTGTAAACACAACATTCAGATATAAAAAGCAACACTGCAAAAACATTCCCTCTGAAACTTAGTAACACTCAGATTTACACACAAAAGGGTAGAGAATGTGTCCCGCATAGAGACTGGGTTGCAGGACAGTGGCCTTCACTGTGGCAGCTGCACAGTGAAGGGGGGGGCTGGACACCCCTCACAAGGGTATTTCTATCGAGGCCCCAAGCAAAGCACCCATATGTGTACAGAAGCAAATGGTTCGTGTGTGATCTTGCGGTCCAGTCAGCCTCCTAGGTCTCCATGCGCAGAGTCAGACTGACATTTCCATCGTTCCATCAAGTTCTTCTACAGAGCTTTGCTTTTGGAGAGAAACTTCATTTTACTCCCTGAAAACAAGATGTGAAAGATTACTGGGCCTGTGGTTAAGAAATCGGAGATACTGGCGTGTCCCTCTGACACTCACCTAGACCTTTGAGGAACTTGTTGACGCCGCGGTGCTCAGTCCAAGGAAGGGAATCCA
This sequence comes from Arapaima gigas, assembly GCA_900497675.1. NCBI lineage: Eukaryota > Metazoa > Chordata > Actinopteri > Osteoglossiformes > Osteoglossidae > Arapaima > Arapaima gigas. The sequence goes on from UFQX01000912.1 coordinate 141,644, forward strand.
GGTATTCCTGAGCTCTGGTTTCAAACAGACCTGGGGGGGGCAGCCATTCAGGACAATGCAGTGCAACAAGAGATTTTACACAACGAAGAGCTAAAACTGCACCCTTTAAACCGGACTCGATATCAGCGTTTTCCACAGGTACGTTTCCAACCTGAAAGACGCGCGTTTGGACTGTGGCAGGAGACCCACACAGTCCTGGGGAGAACCTGTAACCTCCACACACACTGATCCAGATTTCAGGCTCATGCAGGACCAGCCCAGGTGCCACCAGGTTATTCAACAGGGGTGCAGTAAGAACTTGTCAACTGTTAGCTTTTCCACACAGTGAAACTGAAAGGTCCCTCTGACCTTAGATTTATCACGCTTGTTTGCCTAGCATTACCATTACTAGTAGTTTTCTTCTGGTGTTTGTTGTTATTTAGTGATTATTATTGATTCATTTGTGCAAATCTGCATCTTTTTATTATGTGTGTTGTGCTTGGGTGTTGCCTGAGACAAATTCGAATTTTCCCCTCAGGAAACATTGCCACCGTTTTATGCATTTTTGCCCAGTGTAGAACTGGACTGATGAAGGGGTGGATGTTTACAGATGCTTTGAGTGAAGAAGCAGGTGCAAAGCCGGCGGTGCTGGTGATGTAACGCGATGCTGCACTAAGTGATGGACCTGTTCAGGTGCAGTTCACTCCCAATACACACTGTAGCCCACAGCATCGCAGAAAAGTGCCGCGCTGTCTTGTGTACCTCGCAGTGCCTGTCTGCGCATCTCCCTCTCCCGGATGAAACCTGTGAACATCTGTGTCTCCATGAAGACCTCCAGGAAGCGGCGGAGGCTCCGGGAGCAGACGGCTTTGTGGAAGGCCTCGCTCTGGAAGCAAGCAGGAGTCGGGGAGCAGGAGGAGGAAGAGTCGTCTTCCCGCTCGATACTCATGAAGAGCGGGTAGTGGCCCACCATCTCCACGAAGAAGCGCACAAAGGCCTCGGACACAACCGTGCTCAGAGAGCTGGAGTCTGTGGAGGAGGAACTAGTTAAGCTCCAAAGAAGGCTACTGACACCCTGATCGCTCCCCACACCCCAGCAGCAGAGCTGTTTGCCAGCTGTGACAAAAGGACCGTGTCTGTGTGCTTGGAGTAAAGTGTCAGATAAATGAATAAATGTAAATATAAGGCTACAGTTTGCCAGTAAGAAGCTTCTAACAGCTCAAACTATCACATGACTCACCCTTGGGAAGCTCTGCCATCTCACAGGCAAGATCCACCCTCTTCTCCAGGATGTGCTCCAGTGCTGCCTGCAGCTTGTGTGGTAAGATGGTGTCCTCCCCACCCAGCTGGGTAAGACAAAGGGAATTTGCCTACTAGAGCAGAACTGATTCCTTAAATATGAATGAGTTCACAGTAATTCAGCGACACGATCCACTGGGTCACGGCTGAATCGTTTCTTTGTCGCAGCCTAACTGATTCTTTTGCTTTCTTCTACCCTGATATGTATCCTTTAAGGACGAAGAAATGGCACCAAGCGCCACAAAGTCCCAAAGCAGGATCATTCACAAATCCATACCCAATGATCAGCAGAAGCATTAGACTGTAGACAAATTCAAGCCACTAAACTCACAGTAAAGTCTGACACAGCTGGAACTACCTGTCTGAGGAAGCAGCCACTGTCAAGGTTGACCACCAGGACCTACAGGTAAAGAAGGAGAAATGTTTTGTGGCACCTGGCCATTCACACCTTGTTTTTCTCTGGAGCTCAGTTCAAGATGGACGCACGAAGGTGTTTCTCACCTCTTCGATAGGCAGCTCCTTCAGCCTGGGCATTGAGCTGGACAGCAGGCCCATGATGTAGGGGGTGGGAGTGCAGACAATGTCCAGCATGGAGGCAGGCAGCACAGGGATGTAGGTGTGCTGCCACGTGAAGGGGTATAGCAGGGCCACGACGGCATGGCAGCACTGAGACAGGGTACTGGTGGGGGTGAACAGAGAGAAAGGACTCAGTATCCACGAAAGAGAAGAAAAAGACAGTTAGCACATCGGATTAAGTAGCACAAGCCTAACAAAACGCTCCTTGTCGTCTACACGCTCGCTGTGAAAAGTAGTCAGCCTGAGATACGTCCGTTCGGCTTATGAGAATTTGACTGAGATTTTTATACCCCTTACTTTGGAGGACAAAATTCAGATTTTGCACACCTTCTTACAGGTGAGCGACGGGGGTCGAAAGGCAGCACGCGGTAGTATTCTGTTACAGTTTGGATCCTAACCTTCATTATCGCTTGTCTGCTAGTTTTACCTTTTAAAATCTCAGTAATTATGACCCACTTTCCACCATCCAGACCGCGTCAGCTTGAGAGTGAATTCATTTGCATAGTTTTTATTGATCACTTCATTTTCTGTTCTAGTTGCACTAAAGGCTGAATTCATCCTTCAACACTGAGTATAGTATGAATGCATGTTTTGTTTGTGAGCAAGTGGGTGGAAGCACCCTGGCAGGGGTCAGGTGAATGAGGCACAGGTCCTCGGTGCCCCACCCCACCTCAACCAGCTGATGCCACTTGTCAGCAGGAATCAGCAGGAATATTTAAAGCAGCTGGGCTGTTTGGAGAGGTGGGTGAGGTGCAGTAGAAGGGAATCTCAGGTTGGTGCTCTACAGTGTTTGTTTTTAGTATAATAAGCCCTTGTGTGGTTGTTGAGTCCTGCTGGTTTATGTCTTGAATCTGCTCCCCTCAAGTCAGGCCACAGAGGAGCTAAATGAGAGCAGTGCACAGCCATAGTGTAAACAGAAACTACCTTATGATTCATTCTCACTTTAACTATTGAATTAACTGTCCATTTAATGGAATTTTGTGATTTTCATGTAAGTGGGCATCAGTTTCAGGTGTTAGTGTAAATATTTTGCCATTATAATTAATGGTAACTTTATATTTTGAAGGGTTTTCTGGGACTGATGTGCTCTAGTTCTGTAGGGTTAGGTTCTGTGGTTTGGGGGTGGGATGCAGCAGAGTTTACCTCAGCCTGTCTGCAGTGAAGATGACCCTGCGCTCCAGCAGCAGGGAGGCAAAGACCCGCAGAAGATGTCGCACACTCAGACACGAGAACAGGCACTCAAAGTCCACGTGTTCCAAGCGGGAGTCGGATGGTCGGCACAGCTGCATCACCTGTTAGGAGGCGTTGGGGAGATGTTATGTGGTCGTCTGTGGCGACTGGAGGCCGAGTGGTCGGTCGTGGCAAACCTCACTGTCAACGCTCAATACCATATGTTTGCGGCACAGCCTGGATTGTGAGATGCCATCAAATGCTGTCATATGATGCCCATTATTGGTTCTCCTCACTAGTTACAGGTAGTCTTAAATGGTTCTAAGTCACCAGCTACTTGAGGGATGCCCATCTGATCTCCTCACCAAAAGCAGTCTAGGTTGTACCCTCTCTTCCATTGATGTCATCCTACTTGTAGTTCCCAAGATTTGTTTAAAAACTAAGTGGCAGAGTTTAGCTACAGAACCTCTATGCTATGGAACACCTGACCTTGTCTCTGAAAGATGCCCTGTCAGTCCCTGTTTTCAAAGCTGAATTGAAGTGCCACTTTGTTAACCTTTCGTTTGGTTTAAATATTCTATCAAACTACTGGGGTGTTATGGCACTCTTCAGGACAGGAGTCACCTAAGAAGCTGATGGTTGCAGCTGTGAGCTGATGTTCTTGAGCTCAAAGTAATGTTGGGGCTTTGTGACTACTGCATGATGCCCACTGGTTCAGCTGCCTGAAGACTGGTCTGTGACTCATCTTTGATGCAAGGTCTGCGTAGCCTTAATAAACCGGTCTTCGGTGTAGACAGTGCCATGCTAAAATGACTAGCAGAGATGGACTTGGGGGTTTTTTTTTTTTTTTTTTAAATCCGTTCTCCAACACTGGGAGTTTGACCGAGTTGTCACTTGGTTTACGTTCCTTTGCATGATCACCTCCGGTGTGCACGTGATGTGAAATGAATTTTTCGTGGTAATCGTGATGCTGTCTAAAGTAAACCCGACTGGCAGAAACGCTGCACATGTATAATGGTGGTACAAGGAGAGCTCACTGACGTGTCAATCTGTACCCCACACCTCTGTTCCAGTGCCAGGCATGAAGCTCTTGACCGAGATGGTCTTGCCAGGGTCAGGGAAAGGAGCTTCCAAGATGCCCCTCATGAAGGGCTGCACCAGAGCAGGAGAGAGCGCCCGTCTTCGCTGCACCTCATCCAGGATCTTGCAGGGAAAACAAGGTTGGTTAACATGGACACTTTTCATACCGATCAGTACAGATACTCAGTCAGGAACTTATGCAGACAGATACACAAACAGACATTGCATTTAATCATTTAGCAGATGCTTTTCTCCAAGGCAGCTGACAAGCTATTTACACTGATTTGCGTAATTAATGCTGGGTAATTTTTACTAGGGCAGTTGTGGTAAGTGCCCTGCTTAAGGGTATAGCAGCAGGATAAGGGATTTGGTGCTGTTCCCTGAGTCCAGAGGTGGCAGTTGTACCCCCTGCTGCCCCAGAACATGACCGTGCAAACAAATCCATGGTGTTCGCTACAAGAGAAACTGCAGCAGTGATTGTTTTTGTCTGTGTGACTGAGTGCTGCATTATGTATGAACTTATTGAAAGTTCTGGCATGGGGGGGGGAGGGTCGGTGCACACGTGTATGGATACCCACAGAGATGTGTAAAAGACATGCAGATAGATGTACCTTGGAGAAGAGGTCAAAGCAGCCTAAGCGGCTCACTATGCAATAGACCTCAGGGAGACGCCGCCCCTTACCGCTGGGCTGTGGGGGATTGATGTACACTTTAGTGATCAACATTACACATTTCAAAATATCCAGGCAATATTTGTCTTTTTACTACTTTATAAACATGCTTAAAACAATCAAAAAACCATCATTTTGTCTATGTATTCTGTTGTAGATACTTCATTGTGGCTTAACTCAGGAAACGTATGATTTATTTTTCAGAATCTTCTTAGGTTTTGCAGTTACATTGTTAAAGATCTATGGAGCCAAAATCTCAAAGGTCTATTTTGCTGTTTCATGTTCAACCTGCCAGTGTGAAACGTGAGGTTTTTGATGTGCAGTGCTGATCTGTTTAAGAAACTCGGACAGTTTTTAATGCTTGTCTATCATCGATGCACAGGATGTGGAAAATTGCAGTCTACATACTGCCCCCCCATCACTGCACGCTAGGATGAGGTGGGTAGGTGGCTTACGTGAGCCTCTGCAGGGATTACATTTCCATTCTCATGCCTCTGTTGTGCTTTATGGCACAAGTATTTTTAGCTGAAAACAAACATGCTGTATTTACCAGCAAGCGACGACAATATCCAAACCGCCTGCTCCCGTCTTCGTCAGTCAAGACAAAGGAGAATGTTTCGCTGGAACACAGAGGCAAGGAACAGTTAAGGGAAGCAGCTGAATCTGAAAGTGTGAAGTCTAGAAATGCCTGATGATGAATTAAATTCACAGGGATTCAGCAGATGTAACACAGGGGTTATCTGGCCTGCTGTGGTTATGACTAAACACAAAGCCAGCACAAGATAGTGTTTTTTTTTTTTTTTTTGGATGTCCTCAGTATAGCAAGTCATTATAAAAGAATGCCATCTCATACCAAGCCCTAGTAAATTTTGGAATATATATGTAAATTTCAATTTTTAAGTTGTCCTTGCGCAATTACAACAACCATCCATTGATTTACGTGTGTAACTGGTTCCCGAAAAGGCCACATTGTGTGAAACCATGTAACTTGCAGCAGCTACTTTCTGTATTTCTTATGGGAAAAGTAATGGCACTTCCCAGTCCGTGTGAAAATTCCACAAACCAACTTACCCAAATGTCACTAAAATACCTTGTAACACAGGCAGCAAAAACACAGGTGGGAATCATGCTACTCGTCTACTCAGGTTTGTAACAAAACAAAGTTTTTTGCAAGTGTCGTGTCCTCGAGGAGTAGACGGAGAGGTTTAAAGAGAGGCATTTGGCAGTGGGAGACTGCAGAGCAAGTCACCTTTTATTAAGTAATGCACAATGAAAGGAACCAAAACATAAGGATCCAACACCCCTTGTCATAATGCCAGTCTCACCTGGGGAAACTGTCAACAGGAACCCAGTCTTTAGCATCAGGGAAGCAGAACTGAGGGATGACCTTCACCTGGTCCTCAGCCTCCCGAATGAACTTGAAGCTCCTTTCAAACTGCCAGTAGCAGAAGAAAACATGCTGGAGTGCTGCTAACAGCAGTCATAAATATGATTATAAAGCATTTAAAGCGAAAATCATTCTGCTAGCCATTTACACTGGGCTGTTTGAGTAAAAAATTGTAATAATACAAACACCCCCCATTTTTAAAAATGTTTGTTTTCTTCACTTGTCTATTTTCAAAAAATTGCAGCAAATAAACTAATGTATGTCTCTATTATGATTTAATTGATGTAACACATTGGCTACATTCTTCATGCTTTACTGTTTTTCATATGGCTTCTTGGATGATCAACAGAAAAATACATTTATACAAATCACTTTTGCTTATGATTTTAATGGATCTGACATTATAAATAGTTGCACAGTCTCCCTTTTTTAAGTTTTAGCTACTGGTTTTGTTTTCTACCTAGAATGCCCAGGATGGGGCGCAGCCACTTGAATTCCAAGAGAGTTTTTTCCACCTTCTGGCGGGGAGTTCTTTTGTTTTCCCCTCCTCAGTTACCGGCTCACGTTATGGCTTTTATAGCTGTGATATCTATAGCATCCTTTGTATCTACAGCCTTGCTTAATAGCTCATCATATCTCCTTGTTCCATGTCTCTTTATCCTTTGTTCAGTGCTTTGTCATTGTGTGAGAAGAGCGCTCTATAAAATTAAACTGAATTCAAATTCACATTTCTCCCACCACTCACCTTGAGGGGAAACTGCTGTGTAACCTCTGGCAGGTAGGACACTCCACCCTTCACCTTCTGCAATGCCACCACAAGAAAGTACTCAAAGAGCTTCCGCTCTCCTGGGTCGACTGTGTCCCACTCCAGTGCGCGGTAATGACTTCCTTGCCTTAGCTTGGCCCTGCCTGTCTCCAAATGCAGGCTTTGGGCTTCCCAAAGGGAAAGGAAAAGTGGTTTAGCCCTGATGCACGTATCAGCAAGCCTGTGGGCTTGTAGTTTGGATGAGCTGAACTCTGCTGTTCCGGCCCAGTTCATCTCACCTTCATTCATTGCACACACCAGAACTGACGAGTTATACAGGCTTTATAAACCGTCAAACACTCCCAAAAAGATACCTTTTTTGCAAGCATTTAAAAGATATTTTCTCACCTTTTAGCTTCTCTTCCATGTCACTGTCAGTCTCGCTGTTGTCATCTGTTACTGCAGCAGCGTCAAAAGACAAAAGGACCAGAACGGTCACAAAGGCATGTTGATGACAGAAGAGCACGCATAAATGCAGAGTGGCTTCTCATCTAGCTAACACTAGCCAATGTCTGACTGTTTCGCCATACAAATGTAATAAAAACTGATCGTGTTATTTTGGTTACATGGAAATCTTTACTGAACAGATGGATTGTTTGATGTCCCACACACCTCTCCCCAGGCCACACTCTACAGACTGGGAGAACCTCTTCATGCGCTTTTTCCCCCTCCGGGACTCAAAGATGCTGTTGATCTTCTGCACCATCTTTGAATAAACATTATTATTACTATCACAGAACTTAGCACACTTCTTTTCTATCTTCTGTGTAAACATTTTTAAATACACTGCGTTGCCAGTTTAATCTGCACACCCCATCTTCACAGAAACTAGACATTCCGACAAGTCATACGTCACGCTATTGCTGGTGGTGGCAGGGCGATGGTGGGGGGAACTTTTCCTGGCACACATTAGGGCCCCTGATACCCACTGAAGAACTTGTGAATGTCGCAGTGTATCTGAACATTCCCTTTGACCAAATTTGCCCTTTCATGGCTGCAGTGTGTCCCACTCAGATGGACACGTCTGGCACGAAAATGCACCACATCACCAGGCGTGTACCGTCACTGAATGGCTCCAGGAACACGGCAGTAATTTTAATTGCTTTGCTGGCCTGCACATTCCCCGGTCTCAAGCATCTTCGGGATGAGGCAGAAAGGGCTGTTCTCGGCAAGACTGTGCAACCGTCCAACTTGCAGCAACTACATGACAGTCGTTTCCACATGGTACAGCATTCCTGCACAACACATCCAGCATCTTGTAGAATCCATGCCTAGACATTCTGAAGTCAATGGAGGCGCAACACACTACTAAATAGGTGTACCTAATAAACTGGCAACTTAGTGTAAATCTGATAAAACCCGGTCTTTTTATGAAGCGTATATTCATACAAGGTACTTTAACTGTTACTTTTAAGTGAAGCTGTAGTTCTCAAAAATTTGTACAGCTGTGTAATTTACTGGACCGGTCAGGATGCGACAGCAGATATGGGTTACAGGAACTGGATGAGCGCCTCACCATCAGGGCAGTCTTTAACAAACACAAATAAAGTGGTCAATCGCCTACTGCACCTGAGCTCTCTGGGCTACTACCTTTGGGGTTCTCCTCCAGCGGCGATTGTATAAGTCGCTGGAGAGACGGGGGGTGTTTTCAGGGCTGCTGGGAGTAGAGGAGGTGCTGGGCTTGCCCAGGTCTTGGAGCCTATTAATGCGCCGGTCAGAGTTTTCCCTGAACAGCCCCGACTTAGAGGAAGTCTGCTAGAAACACAGTATAGCAGGAGAGTCAAGTTAGTCAATACACATAACCCCTGACCTGTTCTTGATGTATTTATTAAATGCATAAATATTTTGTACATTTTTATGAAAATATTTTTTTTAAAAAAAACAAACTTGTGCACATCATTCCTCACTGTGCTGCACTAAAATTTCACTCTTTATGCATAAACACATAACATGTTAACACATCAAGAAACACACCTTTGTGGAGGTATCAGTAGCAGCTGATGAAGGAGATAGAGTCCTGGTTCTCCCATTTCTGAGGCAAAGACCATTCACCTCAATGTCTTCATATGGGTCCTCTTTAATGGGGGGGTCTGCAATATCAGCCATATCTCATACTGGGAAGTCCTTCATACAAAAATGCACATAAGTTGTTCCATCTCCCCCGTAACAACTAAAGTTCACAACATTGCATGTTCTCTCCGCGTCTGAGTGAGTTTCCTCCAGGTGTCCTGATTTCCCCCCGAGTTCAAAGATGTGCTCCAGCTTATTTGTCAGTGTACATTGCCCATAGTTTGTGTGTGTAACTGGTTACCCTGCTAAGAACTTGCATTCCCTCCAGGTTGGACTCCTCTTTGCCTAGCACCCAGAAGTTCCAGGATAGGCTCCAGTGCCCTGCAACCCTGAGCGTAATTTGCGCTTATTGAACACGAGAGTAAGGTGTGATTTATTTTCGTTGTTGAGGATGTGTGTCAGTTCACAGAGAATAATGGTTTACAGCCATGTGACTGAAAAATCTGGTTTGTAATCATCAAGATTTAAACAGTGAACACACACAGCACAGGTGCTGTGAGGGACTAGCAGTTCCAGCGGTGTCACCGTGAGCCCTCAGGAACATTTAATTTAACATCCTGAAAAAATATATCACAACAGTAGCGCATCTTGACACTAACTGAACCATTAACACAGTGCAACGACAACTGTAAAGGACAGGCATCTCCTTTAGCTGCCCACTGAGTCAGGTTTGTACCTAAGATGTCCTCATAGATGTTTTCCTGTGACACAGTGTGCGCTGGGGACAGCCTTCCCAAGCCGTGCCACTCCACCGAGGAGTCGGGGGCTGCGCGCTGCAGCGGCTCCTCAGACTCTTCTGACTTCCTAGAAGGGGCAAAACCTCTTTTTTAAATTGACAGTGAAGCAGCAAGAGCAGTGCTGTCAACAGAGATGGGCCAACCAAAATCGTAATAGTTACTGTGTGTTCACCTGTGGATACTGTCCCTCTTCTGGTCAAACTGGGGCCTCCACTTGACTCCTGGAGCTGGGCTACTAGGCAACGGGGGAGGGGGGATGGAGGGAAGAGGTGGGAGATTTCTTTGCACTGAATGTGAGCCTCTGCTCTTAGTGGGGTGTTGGAAGGTACGCTGAGGTTTGGGCAAGGGATTGACAGATGGTGGCTCAGCCTCCTTCATCAAATTTACCAGGCTCTGACTGAGAGGAACTCCGTGAGGATGGACCCTGTCAAGAGATCCAAAAACGGATTCTGACACTTCTCCGTCGCCCCCCTTCGGCACCTCTTTGGAGTAAGGACAGATGCGGTCTCCAGGAAGCTTAACGGGGATGTCACTTGAACTCTCTTTGGAGCTTTGGTCTAGCTTCCTTATGTTAGTCACAGCTGTACTCTCCCATAGGGTCTCTGCTGGTTTCCCATAGCTCCTTTTCTCCAGCTTCCGTTCCCTGCCCCCATTTGGCCCCTCCTGGGATTTAGAGTTCAAATCTCCCAGCTTTTTAGCATTCTCCTTCCCAGACTCTTGCTGCTCCCAGTTGGCAAACCTCTTGCTTTGCCACCGTTCCCCCACGATTGCATGAATTTCCTTATTTACCACCTCCAATTCCTTCATGCTTTGGGCTGTCAGTGAGGGTTCAGGAATGGAATTCTTTTTGCCTTCCCATTGGGAGATCTTCTCCTGAATACTGTTGACACCAGTCACAGTTTTGGGGGGGCAATTCCCTCCTACTGGAGCATTCATACTGCCCGTACTGCCTGCAGTCGGCGGCGTCCTTCTTGTGAGCATAGTAGCACACCCTCGAGCATCAGTCAGATTGTCCAGGGAGGAGAGAGGGGCCTTGTACTGGCCTGAGTTTCTCAGGGACACAGATGTGTTCTGTCTGGCTTTCAATCCAAAGCACTGGAACTTTTCGGTCCTAAAGTAATAAGACAAGGTAGCAATTTCAAATGAATGGAAATGAAAGAAATTTAAGGCAAAGGATGCTATTACAAACAGCAGTGACAAATAATAAGTATATGTTATGAATAATTAATGAAGTTCTTTGTGCGGTTTGAGTCAGTGATCATCCGTGAACAGTCTCCATAACTTCCCACACAAATGAGCCTGGGAAACAGATGTGCTTCCTGTGCCTACAGCTGCTTCTTACGGTTACCGTGGGTCTCTGTGGCCCTCGACCCACCTTATACATCACAAGTTTGAATATAAAGCAGGCTGAAAGCAACTAAATTGGGTCGCCTTCCTTTCACTGCTTCAAAAATAAGACAAAATAAGACTTTTTCAACAAGAAAATTAAGGAAACAACTTTCTGAGTGTGGTAGAAATTTTTCACAATTCAAATACATTGATTTCTAAAGGTAACTATATCATTTCCAGACATGTTTCCTCCATCTATATTTTTGAACCAGCCATCCCTTCATTCTTGTATTCCTGAAGTTTGCCAAAGTATAGTCAGTTTAATCCAGCTCTTCGCCCCTGTAGCCCCCACTTTACCCATTCACTGAATGGAAGTCGAAGCTGTCAGCACTCTTGCAGAGCTGCAGAGCACACCCACTAGTCATGGTGTTAACAGCTGGCATTCTGTCTGCACACCTGCAAGGACAGGGAGGCAAGAAGATCAGACATCAGGTCTAGCAGACAAGCAGAAGCAAATACATACAGATGTTTTTCCCTAGTGACACTTTGCCTGAACATGTTTGCACAGCACCACCGCATTTGCTGCACATTTGATTTTTTCAAAGACACGGAGGGTTACTTAGGCATTCGTCTTCCCTATACTCTACACGTCATAAGACTGAGCTCCCGCTGCGAACCCCGACACGCACCCTCTCACCTCCCGTGTGTAACGCATAGGCATTCGGTGTCCATAATGATCTATAATGTAATGACCCAGGATCCACTACGTTACAAAATCAAATGTATTTGGAAACCAGTACTGAAAACTCCCCTTGAATTTCAGTTTGTTGCCCACACTTGTGTCAATGGTCCCTTGAGAATGAAATGTACTGTGTAAACAAGCTTCGGGGCAGAAACAAGCTCATGTCCTTATATACCAGGAGGAATAATCACCACATTATCCACAGTAATGGGCTGATGGAAAAATCTGTCCCTCACACTTCAAACTGAAATTATTTTTCTATTTTAGTCACTCTTCAGCTTGCCAACTAACAGAAGTTGTTTTTCACTGTTGCTCCAGCAGAACTGTGGGTCTCAGTTAGGCTGCCGTAGCTCCCCCCACAATCCTCTCTGGAATGTCTCAGAGCCCCAGTGCGTTCAGTGAGAGCTGTGAGGTTGTGTCAGCACTGCACTGGCCTGTACACGGAAATGACTTACAGCTGCGCGGGAGTCATACGCATTGAAAACAATCAACTTCCCCCCATGTTTTCCTCACAAAACCCCACAAGAAGAGAAGGCAGCAGAGCAAAGAATGTAAACTCCACTGGTTATATGCTACGTTCAGTGCAGACATACCTGTATACACTATATCATGAGAACTGCTTTATTTGTACTATACACTTTTCCTTGTACTCTTTGTAGTAAATTATTCCAGCTCAAGGGCTTTGAAATTGTAAACAAATTAAAATTGCTGCTTTGCATAACGTCTAAACAATGTCAACTTGTTGTGCTGAGTTGTTAATTCATCCACACTGTTTTCATTCACCTCTTTTGTGTTTACTGTTTAGTTTTTGCATTAAAGCCTGAATTAACGTATAAACAGAGGGTATCACATGCCTGTAGGTGTTTTTTGTGAGTTGTTTTAAGTGTATATAATGTTACAGCTACAGAGGACATGAAAGAGTGGCCAGGTGGACAGATATGCAGTAGTATAGAGTAGATAATGGCAGGATATTTCCTTAATACGTTACATTAACTACTGGAGGAATCGTGTCAGTTTTAAGGGGACTGAGTGACATTTTAGCATAAAATGATTGTCAATTTTGGAAGTCAGGAGCACATTTTTTCCATTAAAACGACCAGTAATTGAGTAATCGATTTATGAGGACTCATCTAATGAAGGAACAAGTGACCTTTGTAGGTGTCCGTACGTATAGGAAAACACTGCTTTATGCAGTCCCAGTTTTTGCAGTTTTGCTCTAACGCAGCTAATCTTCTAATAAAAGTTCCCTGTTGTGCAATAGATGCCTCACAATAACACAGAGCCATAACGCAGTGCCAGAAATTCACTGGCAGGACATTCAAAGCTTTGCGCAGCACGTGAGTAGCTTGTTCTTGTATCACGCTACCTAGTATCACCCCAGAAGAGATAGAAGCGAAGATGGAAATGAGTAAAATCCCTGAGACCTCAGCGACGGCCCACTGCTCACATTCAGTTGTTCTTTTCACTCATGAGTACAGTAACAGTTAATTACAGTGGTTGTTTATTTTAAATTCTCTTCACTTATTTTTTAACTCAGATTTAATTACTGAATGAACAACTCTGGAAGGTGGAGTTCCCGGTCCTTCTCTGTCTCTCGCTCGTGTCTCTGAACAGGGCTGATCTCCCTGCTGTGAGCGAGGGGTTGGAGCTGCGTGTGTGAGCTGTGTGGCATGACGCCAGCCTCATCTGTTCAAGGTGTTTAACAGCGTTTTAGTGATATTTGGGAAAACTGGTTTGCAGTCTTTGGATGGGCTGGGAACACATTATTATTCTTCCTATATAAAATAATGTAAAATAGGATCTCGGTATACGCCATTTCGGTTTGCACTGGGTTGTTAGGAATTAAGTACATAAAATGGCTTTTACCTATATGTATATATACACAGCGTAAACATACGTACACGGTTTTTAGCAGATAAATGACCTTGGGACTGTATTGAATAGACAAGTAGGAGCACCAATTAGGACTTTGGCAAAGCAGATAAACTATATCTACCCACTACACTATCCCATAGGTTACACGCTTCTCTCAAAGTAATACACACTACATTCAGACTACTCCCACACAGCACTGTGCCACTGGCTATATTCTACAGAACGACAAAAATGGCACCAAAGGTTCATTTCTGGTGTTTGCTGATGTCCAGTGAAGTAAAGCTGGATGAGCAGAGGCAGGATGTGTGATGAGTCCAGGAGCACCGTGTGCGCTCATGACACAGAGACTTCCCTTGAAAATGCATATGACCTATTCCCTCCCCCATGTGACACCGAGTCAAATAAAATCAAAGTGCTGTATTGTTTTGAAAGTAAGAAGTGCTCCGGGTTCCTCTACAACAGGATACAGTCCATCTCCTGCATGTTTTCCCATGACAAGGTTTCTCACATAGCTTGCAGCTATTTCTGAAGGAGTACAATTTGAGTCACAGTTTGTGCCACTGTCAGGAGAAGAGCTATATCAGGCGCTACATGTGTGGTACAAAAACACTCGATATTCACGCACGGCATCCAGCTTGAGTAAACACAACAACGCTGTGTCTGGAATCCATCTCTCCTCAATACGGCAACCGTACCGTTCAGGGCATTTCTATTATATCACAGAAATGAGTAGATGCTCATCAGCAGCATTTCTGCATTTCAGTCTGCATGAGAAACACTTTTTCCTACCCTTGTATTTAATGTTGTCAATTAGTTGACTTTTCTCCAAAATGACTTGATGTTACTTACAACAATTGACCCATTTAGACACATAGGTGATTGGAATATAGCAACTCATTGTAAATACTTCCAATCCTAGTGTACGTGTCATAACCTAGTGACGGTACCACAGCAGGAGGTGTGCTCTGTCTATCTATCTATCTATGTATCCGATGTATGAGCAGCATTAGGTCACAACAGTACAAAAGGTGGAGACAGTACGTCGAGAGACTGCACGTTCACCTACAGACAGCGGTGGGTTAAGGTCAGATGATTACATTTTGAGGTGTGAGGAGATGTGATTTAAAGTTTGGTGCTTTGAGTCCAAACGCAAAGGTTCCAACTGCTAAACGACCAGCAACCCTGTCAAGACCCCACGACATAGTTTCCTAATACATGTCAAACGTACTTTTCCAGAAAGCTTTCTAATATAATTATCCTAACAATATCACATTTAACAAGAGAACAAAAAATTGAAATAGTCATGTATATCTTATTTCCAAAGCCTGTTTCAAATTATACTTTTAGAATTTAGTGCTTAGTTTATAGCACTTGCCAAATGGGAAAGGCAATGTAATGAAGACCAAATGTAACATTTTTGTGCACAGTGTCATTGTTTGTGCAGTGATGATGTGGCTTTGAAGACTGCAATGCAGAAGGTCAGCAGACTTGAAGGGCGTCATCAAGCAGTTAGAGGTGACTGTTTCTCATTCTGCACGAGCATTTCAGATCACGCTGTGGTCTTTGCCAGAGAATGATGGAGAATAGACTGTACCACACATCTAAGGACATGGCTATTTAGACATAGGAATTGTAGTGAAGTGCACTTGCAGTTGTTTAAAACCGTTTAAAATGTGCCAGCTGCGCGATTACAGCTTTTTGAGAAGACGATACGACGTGCTTCCCACATACTGAGCTGAACTGCACAAAACAGTGTTATAATCCTCCACCCTCCCCCAGGTCCCCGATGAGCTCCTCAGGCTCAGTCTTGGGAAAGCTGTCTTCCAGATGCAGAAGTGTGCTGAGAAACAGACAAACAACTGCAGCACAACTGCACAGCAAGCCAAAAAGATCAAATACAGACGCACAACTACTTCTAGCAGTTCTTACAATCCATGGTGCCATTGTAATCATTTACATAGTCAAATATCTATGTATCAGTCTCTCAATTTATCAACGAAACAGTCCACCCTCGATTTTCCCGACTAAACGGACAGCGCAGTTGTCTACATTTGGCAAAAGTCGGGGAAATCGAAAGCGTACTTTGTGCAATGTTTTTACGAATTACTGTAGTTGTGTTTACTGTAACTGAAACATACATACGTGGAGCACAGCGAATTAAATGTAGAAGTGGTGAGTCTGCATCGACCTCAGTGGAGATGCTTGGATGGTTCTTACGTCGTATTATGCTTAAAATAGCCTTTTTCAATATTTATTCATTCATCCATCCATTATCATTAGGCACTGTATCCCGGTCACGGCTGCAGCAGTCTGGAAAATACACCAGGATCACTTGGCTATGAAACTTCTCCGTGGATGGGACGCCAGTCCATTACAAAGCGGCCACACGCGCACAGTGGTTCACTCCCACAGTCCAAAGACACGTGTTTCAGGTTAACTGGTGACCTCAAATTGTCGACAGTGCGTGGCCACCCTGCAGCGGGCTGGCGTTCATCCAGGTTGTCCTCCTAGACTAGCACTCGGTGAAACTGAAATGGTCTCTAACAAGGACAAGCAATTGCTGAAGGTGAGTGAACAAGTGAGTCTTTCCCACCTGGGATCTGATCATATTTTTTCCACAAGAAATAATGGTGACGCAACCCTCTAATAACGGGAATTCTCCTAAAAATATAATTTCGTTGAATGAATGAACCCCCTTACACAAGACATGAGTGTAAGTGTAGTCCTTCTTCAAATCTTCTCTACTTTGCATTAGAAACTTATAATTCTAACATTCACTCCAAATATATGAGAGAAAAGTTTCCTCTGCAAAGATCATCTACATAATCTCATCATATCAGTTTGTAAAACTGTTACCACACCTTTGCATGCATGAAGGTTCAAGTCATTTTGTTTCCAATAATACTCATGTTTCACATGTAATGTTGCCTTTTGCTCCAAACTTGCAACATGATCCTCCTAGTTGCGATCATAATGCAAATGTGAAGTCTGTCCTGCAGAACAGGGACGTCCATGAATGAAGAACTACTGCTCCTGTACTCAGTGCTGCTGATGCTCTTCCCCCAGGACAAGGTGATGTTTCCTCGCAAAATCAAGCAGCAAACTTGTTCTTTTTACTCGATGAGCCAAAGTTCAATGCAGACACAAAGAAACAGACTTTAATCACTGCAAATTTTTTCATATTTCATGTTTCAGCATAAAACAAATCACAGTTTTCATGCTGTAATGCTGTTTTTACCGAAAATGAAACACAGCAATTTTTTCCATTGGCACCTTCAGATCTTCTCCCTATTAAAAGCCATTTCCTCTCAGCAGCATTATCTAAGATGTGTCCTGCTTCTCACAGATAAAGAGCTGAAGGCCAGAAGGTCAGCTTTTAAAACCAGAAATAGTCAGCTGTTTTTAGGGCACTTCCTGTTTTCTCTCGTTACGTTGGGTCAAGCTGTAATATGTTTCTCAGTTTGGAGATTTTAATGATTAAAGATGCAGCACTTTGTAGAATTTTCTTTGTCAGCATGAATATATACGGTGGACTGTTTTTCTACAGGGACTACTGCTCCACAACGATAGCATCCAAAGAAAATTGTCAGAAATATCTGACTGATCCTTGTATTTTTACATCATAACCAAGTAAGAAAGTCCCCTATGAGTTTCACCAAACAATTTTACTTATTTGTCATTTTTCATTTGCAATTGTGCTAAAACTTTCACTAGGACAGGACGCGTTCAGCCTGATGCTTTTTCAACATCCAGGTTTAGGTTTTTATACTGAGCCCATTCACACAGCTGGGTCATATTTACTGGAACTTTCAGAATAAGTACCTCTCGGGGGTATTACACCAGGAGGCGGGATTTGAACCCACATCCTTTGATTATAAGGCAACTCTAACTACTACATTACTAACTGCCCTGGTATCTACAATTATTTTCTTTCACAAAAAGGAGTTCAAATGATTTTTTTTTAAACACAGGTTACGATTAGAAATAATCCATCAACGTCGAATTCGAACCGGAGTCGTCTGTCTTCCCCTGCTATGACTGATTTTTTTCTTACAGAAACATCTGTCTGAATCCAGACTTGTCCACTTATTTTAAACCCCCTTTAGTCGCTTCCTTGTCAGCTGAGGGTAGTGATCTGAGAAGGAACTGATCGGTGGACTAAAGTCTCTAGTTGGGCTCCCCCAGCACATGTTGTTTTTACACACAGTGGCTGAATGCCAGAAGAGTAAAATAGTGCGCATCAAACAACTGTAGTAAACATTTCTCACAAATGTGCCAGACATAGATGCAAGAACACACACACTGAAAGAGCAACAAATAAATCACATCGATGCATAAAAACAGACGCACGGCCACACACCTACACACCTCCCTTACCTTTCTGTGCTGGACAGCAGAAGCGCTGCAGTGGTCTGTCATTCTCTGAAATGTGACACTGCAGCCACCACATCATTCTCTTGTCCCTGTCAAATTTTCACACCTATTTACCATCCGCCCAGCAAAGTCCTTCACTAGTCCTGCCCAGCTCTTTTCTCCAAAATACTCTGAATGTTCCTTGAGTCAAACAGGGAAACTAACACAGTACAGAGCTGCTCCCACACGTGAGGATAAACGTTTTTCACTCGTGTTCGCAGCCCTTTTCCATTCTCCCCCGCTTCGCCACTCCTGTCTCTCCTTTTGACGGCGCTGCTGTCTTTCCTTCAAGTGAACCCCCCCCCCCCGCAGCTTCCCGCCTTACCCTGTCCATCATCTGCCCTGACCCCGCCCCCCGGACTCAGAAACAACGCGGTCCACGTGAAGCACGCGATATTCGTCACCTATAGAACACGGACCACACCGAACACGCCGCCAGAGCGCCACAAACACGTGCCATGCGATCGACACGAACCAGAGTAGCTGGTCTCAAACTACGACAGTCACTTACACGCTAAAAACCCGTCCACATATTCAAAAACGGTACTGAACCATCAAAGCGAATGGTTAAAACACAGGAAACCCACCAATAACCCGTTTTTAACACCAGTCCTTCCAAACGAAGCAACTGCAATATTTAAGTGGCCGCGGGTTCCACGCTGCCAGTGAAGGGAAATGTTTGTAATGCCGTCTGGAAGACGGTGCAGGGTTTTACACCAGTTGCAGGTGCCATTTTATCCAGAGGAAACTGAAGGGTCTTGTTTTGACTTAAATGCTGCACAACGTGCAATACGGCCAAGGTAACATGGGCAGAACCGGTTCCCGCCAAAACGCAGCTGGGCGCCGCCATTAAAGCAGCAGCTGGTTCCCGAACTGAGCCAGTTGACAAGGGCAGCTGTTCCCCTCAAACGCCGTGTTCTCTTCAACCGGCTCTTCTCCCACTGGGGGGGCTGTCGACTCGCCTGCGTGTTTATAGCGCCCATCTTGTCTCCTTTCCACAGCAGGCAAAATGTCGCAAACGTCGCCTCTGCTTTCAGGCGTGTGTTAAAGGCGCGAAAGTGCGTCTGTTTTTTCACGAACATAATCGCTAATGTGTTCGTGCATCTATTTATACACAAACCCACTTCTTACAGTCACATTTCTCCCGCAGAAATATTGGGTAGATTCATCTAAGAGAAACGATTCGACAGGTATTCTTTTGAAACATTTTAACAGATTTCAACTGCTAACAAAGGGGACAGGTAAAAAGTACAACTGTTGTTATTGTTGTTGTTGTTGCCGTTAAATGCTAAACCAGCATGCATTCGTCATACGGAGGACCAGGAGCAAAGTATAAAAATTGCATTAACTAATCCATTCATTTAAAAAGTTCAATAAAAATGCCGACTGTAAGTTAGACTCACCCGGTACCACGGAGCCCGTCGGAAGTACAGAGTCAATGTCAGATTTCGCGGGTTCTCGCACTGCGCTGCGCCACGCAGCCAATAGGAATCCGGACGCGGCACGCGCAGCCAATAAGAATGAAGGAGGCGAACAGGTGTGAGACGGCACGTGCGGCTACAGTAAGAGGAGCGTTAAAGGCCCGAACAGCCGACAGATGGCGGTAGAGAGGAGACCCCCCTCGGCCGCCTCACGCAGCGCACCAGCAGGGTTTTTAAATCAACGTTTATACTTATTTATTCATTTATCAGTTGCACTATTCATCACCATCGTTATTGTTATTTATTGGTGTTTACTTGTTGATCTGTGTCGCTGCTGCTCGTTGTCCACATTTGCCCATAAAACACAGCTGACTACTGCGTTATTCCACATAAACGCTTGTGGCGATGATGGTGACGGTGTGTGTGTGTGTGTGTGTGTGTGTGTGTGTGTGTGTGTGTGTGTGTGTGTGTGTGTGTCCCTTTAAGGACCGGATCCTCGTCGTGACGCGACGGAAGTGTCCCCTGCAACACCGCACACGATGGCGGCTCGCGGCTGTTCGCGCGGACTCGGGTTTAGGGCACTTTAAAACGGCCATTTCTGCATTCTGTACTAAAATGTAAAGATGCAGATAATCGTCCTCTTTATGACCACCCTGTTGTCCGCAGGTTCCAGTGTGTAGTTATGGCGGAAACGTGCCGGGCTACGCGGTGTGTGCGTTCGGAAGGGCGGCAGTGACAGCGACAGTGACAGCGACAGCGTGTGTCCCAACATGCCGGCTCAGAGGTGAATGTGTCCGCTGTTCGCGCTGGTCCCTGCGTGTCGCCGGTCACTGCCGACGACCGTTAGAAAGTGTTCGCCAGGTAAACGCTGCAGTGAGTTTGTTAAATACTGTCGCCTTCTGTCAGCGTGTGTCGCTGTAACTGTCACCCTGGCTGTTAGTAGAAAATGTCAACGTCTCGATCGTCTGCGTTTTGACTCAAAGTCCGGATCTCGGTCTCGTGCCCAGCAGCTCGTTTTTCGGTCTCACTGTTTACTGTCGCGAACTGTCGTTTACGAAATAGTGCGTCGCTTTTTAAAAAATACATATTTAAAGTAACGCAACGTTTTCTCCGCCGGTTGCGAACAGTGAAGCCGCACATTCGTGAAGAGTCGAACTTTTCGGAACGTCGGAAGGTGTCGGTAAATGTCGGCTCGTGGTGAACTTCTTCAGGAGCGTTTCTACACACACAGGTGTCGGTGGCCAGCCGAGGGGGGAGGACCGCTTTGGTGGCCGTCGATCGCTGTGCGGAAAGTGACAGGAAGACGAGGACTGTCGCGTCGAGCGCGTGAGCCTGGGAGGACCCTGTTTCTGTTTACAACCTGTTACGACGTCGTTTCTGCACACCTGACACTCAGTGTTAACCTTTTACCTCCATTGTGACTTTGCAGCGAAAGTGAGGCTGGATTTAAGAGCGAAAATTCCAAATTTCAGCTCCCATTTCCGGCCATAGGTTGAGGAGCCGCTGTGGTCGCGGCTGGATGACATATAAAAATGGCGGTTTTCATAGCGAGAACGTCTGTGTTGGGTCTCAGGTGCTCAGCGAAGCGATTGAACCCCCGTCCCGCGGCACCAGCGTGGCTCAAGGCGGTCCGGGCTGGCATCAGGCAGCCGGGATCCGCTGTTATCCAGGTGCCTGTGGTAGGGCTCTTGTGTTGGGCTTCCAGGGAGGTCCGTTGTGCCACCTGTCAGGAGCTGTTGCCCACCCAGCGTGGACAGGAGAGGAGGTCTCTGGCAAAGGTCCGAGTCCACGGAGCGGTGTTGGCGGCGCGCGTCGCCTGGCGTGCTTTGGTCCTGGTGCTGAAGTTCGGGCCCCTGTTCCTGCTGTACCCGCTGTGCCTGCCGAGCCGACGGCTGCGCGACGCCTGGCTGGACGCCTTGCTCTGGGTGACCGAGACCTCGGGACCCACCTTCATCAAGCTGGGCCAGTGGGCCAGCACACGGCGCGACATCTTCTCCCCTGAGTTCTGCGACCGCTTCTGCCGGCTGCACGTGCGGGTGCGGCCGCACCCCTGGGGACACACGAAGCAGGTGCTGCGGAGGGCCTTCGGGGACGGCTGGAGGCGGCTCTTCCTTTTCCAGAGCCGGGAACCCGTGGGGTCGGGCTGCGTGGCCCAGGTCTACAGGGCCATGGCCAGAGTGGACTGTGTGGAGGACCCCGCCTTCCGGCAGCGGCTGGACGAGCTGGAGAGGCAGGACCTCCTGGAGGCCTGGGAGATTCCTGGGCTCGGTGGAGTCCTGGCGTCCCTGTGGGGAAGGGGACAGGCAGTGGAGGACGTGGACAGGACCAGAGACGAGGAAGCTGACACCGTACGGGACAGACAAGGGCCGTGTCAGCTGCAAGAGTCAGAGCACCTGATACCTGTCGCCATTAAGGTGTGTGACGTGCTCTCTGTACGTTTTATTATAAACGTAGATTTGGATAAAAAGTCATAAATTCATCACCGTCTTCCAACGTTTCGTCGTGATCGCGAGTGATTTTCTTTGCTCCGCTGTTAGTCCAGTGATGACCTGCAGTCAGGGTTTTTTAAACGTATGAATTCATTGCTGTAGGTTTTAATATTGTGTCACTAATGTATTTGCACTGGAAGCTGCTGCAAAAATGGCATAATGACTGGAACGGAGGGGCAGAAGAAGTGCGATGACGCGTCTCCCGCCCTCCGCAGGTGCTCCACCCGGGCGTCAAGCGACAGGTACAGGTGGACCTGCTCCTCATGAGGGCGGCCAGCCAGCTGCTCACCTGGGTGCCGGGCTTGAAGTGGCTCAGCCTGCCAGAGATCGTGGAAGAATTCGAGAAGCTCATGACCAGGCAGGTGAGGTCCCACCTGTCGGCGTTCCTCTCGGTCGGTGTCATTTTGACCTGCGCGAGACGCACGTCCGGTTCTGTTGTCGCGACGTCATTTCGAAGGTCACGTTTCTTCTCTGCAGATAGACCTCCGCTACGAAGCGCAAAACTTCGAAAGATTCCAGGTCAATTTCCAAAATGTGGATTTCGTGAAGTTTCCAACTCCACTTCGACCGTTTGTCACAAGGGATATTTTGGTGGAAACATACGAGGTGAGCAAAAAAAGTCCATTTGTGGAAGAATTTTATCGAACTGTCATTTATACTTTGCACAACCGGGAGTTTAACACACTACGTCTTGCTAGCAAGGAAATATCGCTGACGCGGCGGAATTCAACACGGCTGCGTCTCACGCGGACTTTTATAGAGTAGCAGCAGCTCGGTAGCATTAAGCACCGTTTAGTACAGGGGGTGTAAAGCTGGCCCCGGGATTGTATATAGTCACACGGGGGGGTCTCCCCATACGGAACTGCTGCTGCTGCATGTTTGTAAAGAGTTGTGCTCATATCAAACATCCCTGAGGCGATGATGAGAAGGTCCCCGTCCGCCGTGAAACAGAACTTTGAGCGACAGGTTAGAAATGGTGTGTTTTATGACGAGGATTTAAAAATATAGCACCACCTATTATATGCTTAGTTAAATTAGTTTTTGGTGCCATGTTTTCAAGCAGGAACCGGGTGTTTTCTTCTGTAAGAGGTGATGGGAATCAGACCCCCTCGTGGTAGGAATTTGCCCGATGGGGTGATTTTTACAGACAAAGTGAAACGGCTGTGATGGTGTCCGTGGTCTGATGCTGTGTATATCGCAGAAGTAGCAGTAATACTGAGGGATAAAGGGTACAGCTCAGCCCGAGGTTCTGTGAGGATCAAAACGTTTGCGTTGACGAAGCTGCTGCCCCCGCAGGAGAGCGAGCCCATTTCGGCGTTCCTCAGCGACGACATTCCGGACGAGCTGAAGCGGAGGATTGCTCGGATGGGGGTGGACACGCTCCTCAAGATGGTGAGACGCGCTCACTGCGTTCGCGCTGCAGCGCTGTGTTGTGGCGGACTTCACGTATGACTGGGCTGTCCTCCCCCCCCCAGGTGTTTGTGGATAACTTTGTGCATGGAGACCTGCACCCGGGAAACATTTTGGTGCAGGGGGGCCATGACAGCGCCTGCCCAGACACAGCAACGCTGACAGACCTGTGCGACACGGTGGTGGTGAGCATGAGACCCGGGGTTCTGCCCGCCCGCTTGGTCCTACTGGACGCCGGCATCACCGCCCGGCTCAGCGAGGAGGACCTGCGCAACTTCCGGGCCGTGTTCGCTGCGGTGGCGCTCCACCAGGTGAGACCTCCGTCTCCCGCCGTCACCGGACAGGGCGGGAGCTGCGATCCTCACGGTTACGTTTGGTTACCCAACACCCGCAGGGTGAGAGGGTGGCGGAGCTGATTCTCAAGCACGCCCGGGCGAGCGAGTGCGCCGATGTGCCCGGGTTCAAGAAGGACGTGGCACAGCTGGTGAACGAGGCCCTCAGCAACCCTCTGTCCCTGGGAAAGGTCAGTACCCCCCCACATCTCCAGTCTGGGTAAATGCACCGAGGTTGTCCTTTGAAAAGGTTTTATAAGTATAATGTTTGCTCACTGGTGCTTGTTGCTCTTGTAGGTTCAGGTTGGGGATCTGCTTTCCAGGGTCTTCAAGCTGCTCATTGCGCACAAGGTAAATCAGTAGCCAGACCAGACGCTGCAGCCTCACTTTTAAGGTGTCATTTTAAAAGCTGCCGCCCCACACCCAGCACACCTGTGCTTTCATTGTCCGTGAGAGCATTTTCCTGCCAAGTTTGAGGGTAATTTTCTCTCTGCAACAGAGACATTTTAGACCATAGAACGCTGAAGAAAATGCAGCTAAAATCCAAGATATGCAAAATATATTTACCAGAATAAAAAAAACAGTGGTTTGGTTACTTGGCAAAGTTGTTAATATTCATATTTGAAGAGATTTACAGGCCTTTAACTTTCAATACACAAAAGCATTTTTTTAGAGCTCTGGAATTGGAGGGAATTGTTTTCTTTGCCCCAGTCTTACCCCCCTGTTAAGACCACTGGTGAAAAATCACATTTATGCAGCACGACTGACCCTCATCTCCCCGCTTTAGTGCCTCTTTGCCACAGTGAACTGCATATTATGTTCACTAAGAAAAGTATCAGTCGGAGTTTTAGTAGCACTGATCTTAATACAAGTTTGCAATTTTTTTCTTAGATTTAGTTTGACTCCTGATTTCAACCAATTTTGCTACATATATGGCTTTTGAATCAAAATCTACAATTTTTTTAGACAGTTCTGCATATTCTCTCATTTAGTGTCCACCCGCAGCAGCAAACTTATGACTCTGGATCGGAGAGTAGAAAAGTTATCGAAAAGGAACAAATGCAGACTTCAGGCTGCCGGCTTCGTCCGGCCCTGCTCACTCAGGAGAATCGCTCATGTCGGGCCGGTTGTTTTGCTTGACAGGTGAAGCTAGAGAGTAACTTTGCTTCCATCGTGTTTGCCATCTTGGTGCTGGAGGGTCTCGGAAGGTCTCTGGACCCAAACCTCGACATCCTGGAGATGGCCAAACCCCTGCTCCTGAAGAGCTCCGCCTCCCTCCTCTAAAGCCCTCGGCTTCCTTCCGTCCGGCCGCTCAGGTCACAGTCGTGCTGCTGTGATGCACGTTGAACAGCAGATAAAACACCGAACCGTCTTGGTTTATTTGTGGAGCGTAACGGTACCGTTTTTAGCCTCTAAGTTCATAACATGCAGTTTAGGGACTGAGTTGTTACTGGTCTATTAATCCTAAACTCTACTCATTTGTCAGAAATGAATCTCAGTTACTGTATTTCAGTCTGCAGTTCCATTACTGTGAGAATCAATATGCTGAGCTGCTGCTTTCTGTCTTAGTGTGACGTGGATAAACGTGTCACCAGCGTGCTGGTTTATTAATGTTAACTAATCTCAGGAAACAAACATCGAACCGGTTAGTCGTCTTCATTCGCCGTATTTCGCACTGATGTTTGTGTGGTTAGAAGTGGGCATCTTTCATCTGGCCTTTTCACAGCCACCAAACGTATTCATTCGCCTTTAATTTGAAGATTTGAGTCCTTTTCTGTTGTAGCCCTTTAGTTCCTTTTGATCTTGTCACAGTTGTAATAGGTGTTTAGTCCCAACTTTGGGAAATGAATAAAAGAGACTTGAAAGTTCACTTTATTGTTCTGTTTGGGTGTCGGCTGCCGTCTTTGGTCATCTGAATAAATATTAAGTGAGAAACCGGCTTCATGTTTTCCTGCTGTTTATAGCCTTAACACTTGAAAAAGGCCTTAAATCGAGTACTAACAGTTTTGACTATGAAGAAGTGTTTTTGTAACAGAAACTGAAATGGAAATAATGCGGTAATTCGAAGCTCTTAAGATGATTTTGGCGAATGTGACGTACCTGAGGGGGCTCAGAACGATTTAGCAATAATGTCAATAAAACACCTGGATTAACACTTAAAGAATTAAAAGTCAGATGTTTGAGCTGCAACAGAACTCAGGATGTAGAAACGCTGATGTTGCTCAGTTTGGTTTTATTGAATCTGTAAATGAAAACAGGAGGAAGATGAGCAGATGAATGGAAGAACAGTCAGCATGGCTGGAATCGGTTTTGGTGCAAAATTTCGTCAGGTACTGTTATTGCAAGAACGGTTACTCCGTTTCACCCCCGTCACGCGTTCAGAGAGCAGCGCTGTTCATATAAGAAAAGGGTGACGACGGCTTTTTTTCTTTTTTTTTTTTTTTTAAAAACGCATGAACAACATCTAATGAACAAACACTATCACCTGAACCACTACCAAGGTCTGGTCACTGTCACAACACCGGAGAAGTTCGTTCGTTACTATTCTAATAAAGGTACTGAGGTTATTTTTTCCCAAAAATACTTGTCCATCTACTTATTTTCACGAATTTATTGCAAAAATAGGCAACTGAACCGACGGTGATGAGCGAGAGGTGAAGGGGTTCGTGTCCGCGGGGGGGGTGTGATCGACGTGCAGTGGGGGACTGCAGGTGAGATGAGGCGCACCTGACCCCCCGGTGCATACAGAGGTGGCCCCCGCACGGGAAGGACTAAGTGCAAATTCCAGTTTAAGGGCCTTTCGGGAAGCTGGGGACACGGGGCTTGTTTGGTCTGAGAGCGAGCGACTTTTCCGTCGTCTCGCGGGGGTCAAACGGGAAGCAGAGTGCGACAGTGAGTGGATGTCACACACGTCAGCACTTCCTGACAGGGAAACGATCCATAAAAAGTTCAAGCCAACACAGTTCACGTTGTTTGGCAGGAAAGTGGTTCCTTTTCATTCCTCCATCTTAACTGGCAGCAGCAGCGGCAGAGCTCAGGCTCTCGGTGGGGGGTCCTCAGGGTGTCGGGTTCTTCTCTATTGGCTCAGCAGGGCACGTTGTCTTTGCTGTGTCTTGGGCTTCTTGCTCTATAGGGAGAGCAGGGTGGGGGGGGGGTGACGCTCCACTATAAAGCCGCACCCCCGGCACTGGTGTTCGGGGCTAAACACAGGGTAGCATCCTGGTAAGGTCCACCTCCCAGGTACGTTGCAGGACGTAAGTGCGTCAAGTGCGCCTTGGAGGCACCGGCAGCTCATGCATCACCAGGGAGGTCAGTAAGTTTAAATTCATTGAAGCGCATCATTACATCATCGTGCTTCTCTTTTCTGAAGCATTATTCTCACGTTTTTCTTTTTGTCCTTATTCTAACTTCGATATATCGTATCAACTGCAAGTACGGGGTTATTGGTGATATTTTCTCATTTGTCTGTTACCTTGTAAAAGTGCAGCGCTTCACTATAGCGATAAATTGTCTGCGGCGTTTCCGTTCCGCTCGATGCCCTATACTGCCCTCTGGTGGCTGGGAGGTCTGCACCCTCCATCCAGCAATAAAGATGTCTCGGAAGACACAGCCGTGGCAGACAGAGCAGCAGCGGGAGCTCTCCGGATCTCCTGCCTCACTCATTCTCCCAGGATGTGCAAAGAACACATGCTGTCAGCATCGCGCGCGCGCGCACACACACACACACACACACACACACACACAGTGACGCGGGGGGGGAGACCGGAGGAGGTTGAGCTGCTCTGAAACAGGGGCCTGCAGTGAGTATCTGAGGCACAGAGGGGCTGCTTGTGGCACCGCCTGTCTGGGGTTCTTACCTGAACCTGTGTGCAGTATGTGCCTGTCTTTGTAGGATGTAGGAAGCCAAGGGTAGATCTGGATCTGAGGGATAAACTTTGCTCTCCAGCCCCCCCCCCCCCCCCCCCCCCCGGCCCCCCNGGATGTAGGAAGCCAAGGGTAGATCTGGATCTGAGGGATAAACTTTGCTCTCCAGCCCCCCCCCCCCACCCACCCTACATCTCTGATCTGTTTATAATAAACCAGTTCTGGAGCCAGCCACCGGGGGGGGCACTGCTACGAGTTTAGCCAGAGGTGCGTGAGGCATTCGTGGGCAGAGGCCCTCTTCTCGGGCACCATCTCCAGCATGGGCAGGAGGAAGTGGGTGAAGTGGCCGGCGTCTTCATGAGACCAACCGTACTTCTCCACCAGCACATCAAACAAGGACCAGGGCTTCAGCTTGGTGATGTGCCTCAGCTCTCCTGCAGGGGGCGGCAGAGAGACAACAAATCTGAGCAGCGGAGAGTCCAGCTGCAGGCCGTCCTTCACTTTCCAGACCATATGGAGGGGGTCCCAACATCACAAGCGTGCTTTAAGCAGAATGCAGTGAACAAGGTGTGGCGTAAACCCCCTCTTCTGTGTACGTCTGCCGCCCCCAGCTGTGTTCTGCACTACCTCTGCGGTTGAAGAACTCCCGGGAGTATTTTCCAGACAGTGCAAAGTGCCGTGGGATGCAGCCCAGCAGCTCGATGATGTGGGCTATGTGGTCTGCAGAGGTGGGGGAGGGAGAAGCAGCGCAGGGTTAGTCGCCTCCCCCAACCAACAGGGAGCACAACAGCGAAGAAGCCGGGCAAGAAAACAACCTGGTCGCCAAAGTCTGAACGCCACTGTTTTATTGCTCGTGCTGTTTAGAGCAGTAATACCTGTGAAAACCATCTTCAAGCGGTTAAAGGGGGGAAAAAAGAGAAATTCAGACCAATTTATAAAAGGTTAAATAGTTAAATAAGGGCTTGTGCCGTCATGAATGCATGTCAGTGGGTGACTGAGTGCTAGTCTGTGTGTGTGTGTGTGTGTGTGTGTGTGTGTGTGTGTGTGTGTGTGTGTGCGCGCGCGCGCGCCCAGCGTTTACCTTCATCCCGGGAATAATCTTCTCCAGAATGTGGCTCGAACAGATAGTCTCCGGTAGCCAGTTCAAACGCCTGAGGGAGAGAAATAAAAGTGCAGCAGAACTGAAACTGAAAACATATCGGTGTCAATAAAAGCCTGTCAGGGTGAGAATGTTGGCTATTTACCGCACGTGTTTATAGTGACTTAATTATCAGACACTTTTCTCCAAAGGAGCTTAAAATGTTTATCCAGTTGCACTGAATTATTCAGTTGGGTAGTTCCAGACGCCATCGCTGTCCGCACGAGTTTGTCGGTGAAGTGGTCCTAGCCGGTCAGAGCGTGTGGTCTAGGCTCACCATGCAGGCAGTGCTCCAGATGTCGGCCGGGGTGCCGTAACCCGCCCCGATCAGGACCTCGATGGAGCGGTACTGTCTGGTCTGGATGTCCTCTGTGAAGTGCTTGTGCTGAGAGGCAGAGCAAAATGCACACCAAACCACACCAGTTTCACTCTGAGGGTCATTGCCTGTATTTTTGTGTCCCCACTCCACCCCACCCCACCCCACCCCACCCCTGTGGGTTCCTGCCCTGTCCTCACCACCCAGCAGGCGTTGCCCAAGTCTGCAATCTTCACTCGCAGGATGTCGGCATTGTGGGGGTCGAGGGGGTTCACCAGCAGGTCCACGGCTCGCGCCTTGGCTGGAGAGTGACAGGTTACCAGTGAAGCAGAGTCACTTTAACCGGTGAGAAACCGAACAAAACAGTGAGGAATTGTGTTAAATTCTGTGACTTTTCTGTAATCTGGGCTCATTGTTCATTTTAACGCAGCTGCCACTTTTGTCTGGGCAAATGGCAACATTAGATTAGGTATTTTGCAAATATTTATCCATTTATATAACAAGATATTGTTAGGGGAGCAATTCATAGGTGAGGTGTACCGACCTTTGGGGGGGGGGGGCATGTCTCTGAAGTGTACCGACCTTTGGGGGGGCGTGTCTCTGAGGTGTACCGAACTTTGGGGGCGTGTCTCAGGTGTACCGACCTTTGGGGGCCTCTCCAGTGCTGGAAGAAGAGACGGTGCGGCTGCGGTCAGCAGAAGGGATTTGCTGGGGGGTTTGCTCACTCGGCGAGGGGTCCAGGGGCAGCTCTGGATATCGAGGGGCTGTTCCTCTGTGCCGTGTCCCATTGGTCAGCCCTGCGGCGTCACCATTGTAGAGCTCACAAGAGGAACTGACGGAAGCGTCTCGTTCTGTGATGCTGAGCTCTGACTCCACCAGGGGGCAAATCACATCCCCCCTCAGCTCCAAGTCATGTCCTCCCAACACCGCATGTCCGTTTTCTTTCGGGTCAGCGGAGTCTCCACCCCCTTCCTCGCCACCTTCCTCATCATCATCATCATCTTCCTCCTCCTCATCGTCGTCATCTTCTTCCTCCCTTTGGTTTTCTTCCACCTCCTCCTCTTTCAGATCCTCCTCATTTGTAGTGCCTTTCTCTTCCAGCAGCCCAGTGTCTTCAAGGTTTTTCTTCACTTCTTCATCATCTTCATCTTCAGCCTCCTCTTCCTCCACCGTCGCTTCTTCTGCAGCTTCAGCTCCACTTGCAGAACCAGACATCTGCTTTTCCACAACTGCTGTGTTTCCGTCCCCAGGCTCCTGGGGGCTGGGGGGGTCCTCCTCGTGCTGCTGGTGCTCTGTAGCTGCACCTGGAGGCACAGACACAGGTGCGGGGAGGGGAAGAGGCAGAAAAAGAGAAGCACAGACAGTGAGTAGGAGAGAAAACTGAAATGTTAGCGGTTCCGTTCAGGGTCAGTGACAGTGGGCCTGCATAACTACGAAGACCGCAGTTACCTCATTCAGAACGGATTTACTGTGGTCACGAACGTGTGTTTATACGGCGGAGTCTGACGCCAGTCAGCGCGTTGCCCACGGGAGACGAGGGGGCTCGTGCCCCACTTGGGTCTGACGACGTGTGGAATTTAGGGCGAATCAAAACACATGCTGGAGTCACCCGCCGTGCGCCTGTTCCTTTCACACCATTTAAATAAATAGCTTTATTTAAACACGAAATGTGCGGTAAATGTGACGGTACCGTATTTATGTATTGACTTTTTAAATGTATTTTGATTTTTATTCGCGTTTCGATTTCTTTTCCTTCAGGTGAGGTGACCTCTGAACTCACAGGTGTGATTTGTGAGCGGCGCACGACGCCGTATTTGTCCCTCTCCTTCCTCCTCCGCCTCCTCGTCCTCAGTGTCCTGGTCCTCGTCCTCCTCGTCGCTGTCAGCGGTAGCAAGGCAGGGCCCCCCGCCCAAGCGCTCCGCCTCACGCTCCAGGGCTTCGATCTCCAGCAGACGTCGCTCCAGCAGTTCTGCCTGCCGCCTCTGCTTCTTCTTCAGCTTCTTCTTCTTGTTCTTGGAGATTTTCCCAACCTGGAAACGGGGCCACAGGGAGAAGGTTGACAGCAGCGACAACAGCTTGGGTCTCCATTTCATGTTCTCCACCTGTCGGTCTTCTCTCAGGGCTGTAGAGGATGGTCAGCCATGTTGGCCTCCATAAGGGTGGTGTTCTACTGCGCTTCTCTTCTCTGGGTAAGTACTCTACCTGGACACCATCTTGAGCATCCGTGAAACAGGGGTTTTACCAAAGCGTGTCAGCTACTCACCGGCTTCAGCTGAGGAGCTGTGCTCACTGTTGGGGACAAACAGAAAAGGATTATTCTACTGCTTGCCATTATTTATTTATGAATTACATGGAATTGCTATAGACCTCTCTTCCATACTCTCTGTCATCTCCTCACTTTATCATGAGCTTTATGCTCAGTTCTGTGACGCCTCAGTCTGTACAGGTTACCTGTGGAGGCGTACAGGTTACCTGTGGAATACTGTGCTGCTGTGTGAAGTATTGGGACTAATGCCTGGGGTACCTGGTATATCTGGTATATTACGATTAACTGGTTTTAGAATTTTTTCAGGTAATTTTTAATTTTTTTTTCAGGTAATGAGACCCTACAGAGGGAAAAATACACAAACATGGCACAGCTGAACACATTATTGTTTATCTTCCATAACAACCTTTTGGTCCCACAAATAAAACACGCGGGTCTACTTGTCAAAGCGCATTTAAGAATTCCCTATAGCTGCCTTTAAAAAACAGTATGTGCCCTGTGAAGGCCACAAAATACACTAAATAAAATATTTAAAATATATAAGATACAAATATGCAGAAATAAAAAGGTGTGTCTACCTTTTGAATAAAACAGCACACAGTGGATTGACCTGCACTGGCAGCAGGATCAGAGGTGGTTTCTGGCTTAAAGTGAATAAAGGAGAATCAGCCTAATCCAGGTCTCAGGTAACAATTTCTGAATATCTCCAGCACAGCGAAGGAACCAAAATGGTGACATCATCAAGGAACCAGTAAGTTTCACGGTGTAACATCTGGCTCCTTGGGAGTAACCTTTGCGGATAACAAACGTGCCCGACGTCACGAGTCTCCCGGTACTGGTTACTGGTACTGCGAAGTACTGCGGCAGGAATGTAGGGTATACATGGAGGACGGGGCCGTTGTACGGCGTAATCGTGGTACCTGCAGAGCCAGATGGGGGCGGTGCCCCAGCTCTTTGCCACTCTGTGGCCTCCACAGCCATCCTTCGGACGAAGGCGTCATCGACGCACATGAGGATGTTCTCAGGCTTGATGTCTGTGTGGATGATCTTGCACTTGCTGTGGAGGTAGTCGAGCCCCTGCAGGACCTGCCCAGGGGGAAGGACGGCAAAACAACACTGTTTTCACCTTCACCCATTTCCGTTTGACTCTGGATGGTAACATTTAAAATCATAAACTGTGGATAAGAAGAAAAACAGTTTTTTTTGTAGGGATGTGAGGGCAGCGGAGATGTTGCAGCTTCCTGACAGGACCTGTGAGACACAAGCAGCTCCTCAACAGCGGTCTAGTGAAAATGTCTTTTTAAAATTCGTTCCGACTTCACCGCCATTCCGGAAACTGTGTATAATAGCAGAGGGGATGCGGAAAAATTACTCATTTTCTGCAAATCCTGCTTTTCTATCGCAGACTTCCGTCACGCAACGTGCACGATTTTTGCCTTGTTTACACACAGAGATCCAGGTTTAAGACACATATAGCGGCTCCCTTTCTGTCCCCGTTTATTTATATTTTGTTTTGCTTAACTTTTAATGACGGGTTTGTAAATTTCTACACTTGAGACTTCGAGCAGAAAAACCTTGATGATGTTCCCTTTCAAGAGAATTCAGTTTTTTACTGTTCCAAGTTCCAAACTGATACATAACTCACGTTCTTCCATTTTTTCATTTCAGTTTCATTCAGCAGCTTGTGTTTTAAATTGGGGCTCATATTGCAAAAGATTATAGCTTTACAGTAACAAAAAAAGCAGCAGATTTCAGGGAGCTGCGGGGGGTGGGGGGCTGCACACCTCGCATGGTGCTTGACATCAATAGGTATTTTCACCTGAAACTTCTGCCCTGCTCAGCTGTGACAGCCCATCGTGCAAACTGTACAGCACAATAGCGTCTGTTTCCAAGCCCACATTCCTGCAGAAGCAGCGTTTGGTGCACGTTAGAAATGTTCTCAGTTTCTACCAGAGGAACGGTTAGCCTTTGAAGACACGCTTTTAGTGCCGTGTTTGTGCACCAGAGATATTCCACCCGTCAAATATAACACTGAAGACACAGCGTTTGCGCACGAGTGCCGACCTACCTGTCGGATAATGCTTTTCACGCACGGCAGCGGCAGCCCCTGGTAGTTGGACTTGATAATCCACTTGAGCAAGTGGTGTCCCAGAACCTCAAACACCATGCACACATCTTGAAGAAGTCAAGAGTCGTAGGCATAGAATCACACGCTTAAGATCAATTAACAGACGTGCCAGATACACACAACACACACAGCAGCCACATTCACATCCAAAAGCAGGATACGGCTCCCATTAACTCCTGAGATCTTGAAGTCGTCTATTAGTTGGACCACCATGTCCTTGTTGGGGTCACTGGGGTCACTGTCCCGTACCTGACGCAGCAACAAATAACATGAATGAGACGTAGAACGTGAGGAAGGGGAAGAGACACAGGGAGAGAGGCAGGCGGAGGTTCACGTGGAATTGGAGAGGAACAAATACAATGGAGACGCGCAGAAGAACAGACACGTAGGGGAAGACTGACGTAAGACGGAAGTACTCGGACTGACGCGCAGAACAGACACGGGTAACACGGGTAAACACTGACACATCGCAGGAGCTTGATCTCGTCCAGCGCCGTCTCTGTGTAGTGCTGAGCGCTCTTCACCACCTTCATAGCCACGAAACGCTTCCCCCTGAATGAAGACACACACCTGTACTCTCAGCGCCAACAACACACACTGACACATTGTCACTGATGAAAGCACGCACACACGCACACGCGCGGCGCACATTTCACACTCGCCTTTAATCCCACAAATAACTCCTTAGAATAACGCAGTCAAAATCAAAGCAGGAGATTTAAGAAGCAATAAATCTCTGCACTGCTTAGTTTTATCGAGAAGCTGCCTGCAGGCCACCTGACGGAGGTAATGACCTGTCACTCCTGAGCACTCGTGTCACTTAAGGACGTGACGCGAGGCGGTGAGACGAGACAGAACACGGCCGTCTGGTCCTAAAGTCGAAGCGCTCGCCAGTGGGGGGCCATGCAGGCTGATCCCAAAACAACTGAACACTGCCTTCCTTTTCTGCACTAACAAAAAATGTTTAGTTTAGGCCACTTGTTCATACGATACTCGGTTAAGAGGTCATAAATTCAGGAAAGTGTCCCGTTGTTTTTGACTCGCCCTGCAGGATCTCCCAGGGGGATTTTCAGACGCCGTTGTGGTCGTCGCTTATGTTCCACCCTCTGGAGTGAAAGGATGCAGATGGTTTGCAGCCCCTTCCAGACCCGCCACCCCACACATACGCTGCGAGTTCCAGGGGCTTCAGTCTCCCCTGTGACCTGACCGGTCTCTCCGGCCGCAGTGTTGGCTCAGCACTTACTGGATGTCCCAGCACAGCCACACAGTGGAGAAGTGGCCCCAGCCCAGCTTACGGATCACGTGGTAGCGCCCGTTGAACAGGTCCCCGATTTTAACCGGGTGGTAACCCCCTGTCAGTGGAAAGACAAAACTCTCAGGCTTCAGTTCCAAACCCACAACCTTCTCTGCCTAGCAGTTAATCCTTCCGTTTCTGATACTACTTGGCTGGAAAATTTACTTTCTTACAGAAACAACAGTCCAGTTCAACACCAGTATGTGGCAAGAAGCAAAACTGCAGAGAAGTGCAAATTCTTTAAAAAAGAAATCGTATCATTTCAGCATATAAAGAGGTTTGCTTTTGTAAAACATTTAATGATGAAGGATAACATGCAATATAAGAGCAGACTTGGTGTCCAACTCTCAAACTACAGCGGGAACTGGGTTTGAACCCGGGCCACGCGAGGCAGAAACTGACAACACAGATGCCGGGCGCGGTGCTGCCCCCTGGTGTCCCACTCTCGCTCGCACCCGTTTCCAATACTTCCCCGATGTGTGTCAGACTCGGGCGTTAACGTTTACCGCTCTCCGTCTCAGCTCGGAAATACCGGGGTATTGGTGTATGTATGAGTACTGTGTCCAGACCTTTGCAGTAATCTGCAGGATCCTCCTGCTCCTCATCGTCAGAGCCCAGAATCTCCTCCTCCGGTTCGGGGGCGACAGCAGGATCTGGGGGGGGTGGTGGGGGCGGAGCTGCTGCCAGGACCTTTGGCTGGGTGTCGGGCCTGAGAACAGAGGGAGAAGGAAAGGTTGTGATTTCTTACCCTGAACAGCAGGAGTGTCTCTGCTGCCTCTGAGGCGGCACCACAACCGTAGGCCGACACCGCTGGGGGGTGCAGAAGACCCCCGGTCCAGTCACCAGTGCATCTCCAACCGGTGCTGTGTACGTTATCTCGTGCTGAGACCACTAACCGTCGCCTGTATATCGGATATGAGAGTGGCGGCACGTTTTGCTCGGCATCACGACTGTCCGCCTCATTTGCGGGTGTCCCGGTTAAACTCGAACGCGTGCAAACAGTCCGGGACGTGGGGAAGCCAGAACCCGGAGTCCATCGCCATGGAAACCAATTCCGGTCAAGGGGAGGAGCTACACTGTTAATAAAAGACACACCCCGTAAGGGCTGAGGACGTGCCAGGAGGCTCCGTACTGTAGGAGTTGCACACAGACGTGCGCTGCTGTGTTTGTTTCGTCCCGGGGCGCAGAAAACGCCAGTCAAATAAGACAAGGTGCCTCGTAGCAGCTCCGCAATGACCGTACGACACGAGACCGCGACGCAGCGGCTGTTTTGTACATCACTCCTCCCGGAACAAAGACCCCACTGACAGCTCTTGTCCTTGTAGGTGTGTGTTCCTGCCCTGGAGTGTTAGTCTGGATCCCCGACAGCTGAGAGGGGAGAGGAACTAACCGTCAGCTCAGGATGGAAAAACAGCTTGTTTATCAAACACAAAAAATGAGCTCAGAGAACAACCCTCTCAGGTTCTTCCTTCCTTTCCCACACTTAAATCCACACTTTAACCACATCCCCACATGGAGGGCGGGGGGGCGCTTTCTTATGTTTTTCTTTTAGTGCAAACCTCCATAAATTCAGCCCCCGAGTCACCTTTCGTGGGGTATAAGGGGGCACCTGGGGGCGTTTTACAAAGAGCTGGATTTCTACTGTGTCAGTAGGTGTCAAATTCGTTGCCAGTCCTGTAACTTTGGTCGTGAAAAACAGGTGCAGAAACTCAGGACGGTGCAGTTTGCTGGAACACACACACACACACACACACACACACACCTAGTCAGAACAAGCTGCCGTTCTGAGATTCGCCATTTGGAGACTGTAAACAGGAGCCCCGAAGTGAAGCAGAAGCACAAGGTTTGCCTGCAAAGCACCATGTGATCTGCACATTGACACCCCCAGCAAGTCTGCTTTCTTCTTCAGTGGAGCACATATTCATCAGCTTCCATCTCCAGCCATCGCAGGCGAAGCCATGAAGAGCCAAGCCTGGCAGGTAGCTGAAGGGACGGGCGACATTTTCTCCGTTATACGTGGTATATATTTATTCTGTGGTGCCAGGAAAAGGTATCAGCTTCCTTGGCCGTCTTTATTCATCAGATCTTCCACAAAACAAAACACAAGAAATAGTGTAACTTGGAGAAAACAGCAGAGGCACCAAACGGGGGGGGGGGGTGTCTGACCTCCGAAAGGCTTAGTTTTTAGGGAAGATTTTATCCAGGATTAATGTTCACAGTCTAGAGACACGTTACGATTCTATGCTGTGAAGTGCGACAAGAGTAAGATCAACCCCACCTGCTGTCCACCACACAACTGCCAGAAACTGCCGTTCTCCTCCCCCCTGTTTCTGACATCGCTGGGACAGTAGTCCGTGTTGGTTATCTGGGCTGGAGTGTGTGTGTGTGTGTGTGAAGGTGTCATTTTACCCCCTGCGCCACTCAGTTCCGTTTCAACGTAGAGAGGTTGTCTGAGCAGCATCAGAAAGATGAGAACGGTCGAGGAAAACTGGGATAATCCGGCTCGAGGCTCAGGATTTGACACGACACTTTGTGGCATTTGTCCTCAGCGCGGAGAAGATGCTCTTACTGCCTGGTGTGAGAGATGACTGGAGGACCGAGGAGGAATCGGTGCATCCAGCCCTTCGCTGTCAGTGACGGCTTCTTCAAAGGCAGGTCTGGCCGGGCCAGAGTCTATTCCCGGAAAACGGAGCCTGAGACATTGTCCATCCTGGTGATGGACAACCGTACCGAGAATGTACCTGAAAATTTGGGCTATGGGCAGAGGAAACCAACACAAACACAGAAGAACATGCAAACATCACCCAGGCTGCCGGATTCAAACCCACGACTGACTACACCACCCAGGAGCTGTGAGGCACCACCAGGCCCTGAAGAACGTCGCTTTGTGTAATAACACAAAACCACGCTGGAGATCTGCTGCAAGCACGAGCAAGACGACGTGAGTTAGAGGACGTCGCTCTTCGTGACCACTGTCACTGTCCCTGTTAAAGGGAAGTCAGCTGTGCTGTGCTGGGACAGAGCAGGGAGCACCAGATGTCACGTAAGTCAAGGTGGTCCAGGATGATGACACCACGGCAACACCCCGCAGCGCAGCAGCAGGGGTCCATGTAATTTGAGATGTAGAAGGCAGGAGTGAAATAAACGAAAGACCCACGTTCCCAGGATGCGGCCAGCGTCCCGTTATTAGGCCTAAATCTGGGATTTGTGATGCAGGTCCCAGCCACTGAATCAGGTCTTCTGCCTGAAGCGTGATGAACCTCTGAAATCACAGGCGGTTGCCAGCTGGTGGAAATTATTACAAAACCTTAATGTTCCATCAAGTGCTTGGACGATAAGAGTGGAACTGTCCCGCAGGGTGTGCGACTCCTCGATAACTCTTAGGTCATGAATAACTTCTCTTATCTTCAACGTACTGCTGCCAAAAACAGCTTGTCAAAACCCTCTTCCTGAGGAGTGTGCTGATTCAGGCCGGGATTAGGTGAGGACAGCTCAGAATGCCTCATCTGCTGCCTGGAAGAGAAGGAACTGTGGTTTTCTGCTATGGTTCTACTAAGTAGGTAGTGCCTGAACGTTGAGAATCTGCTTTGAGATCCTAAACATCACCAGCTTTCTGACTGTTCCACTTGAGTCAACGTTGGCTACTGGACATCATGCAATCTGCCTCTGGAAACATCTGTCCATCAGTTAAATGCAGTTCACCTGCAAGAGCTGCGTCCACTGACGTTCAGTCTGACCATATGGTTCTTGGTCAGCACCAGGCATCTTAAAAATATTTGGGTGGTTCCAGACTTTTGACTCTGTGTCCTGTGGTTTTATTGGAAGTAAAACTCTTTATCACTGCTCACATATTTGCCATCAGCTATAAAGCTTTACTGCTGCGCCGGTTTTCTTCACTTTTCTTCAGATTTAACTGTAGACCCATTTGTTTGCTCTCTGCTTTCTAGTTTAGATTTGAATGTCTTCTTCATCCATCACTTTTCTTACGTCTGTCATTTTAGTAAAAAAGGTACAGAAAAAAGGACGACTGTTTTCCCTGCAAACATCCAGCTGCCTCAGTGGGAAACAGTCTAACATTATCAACTGAAAACCTGCGATTCCATTTTATCCCCGAAAGGGCAGCAGGGGGCGCATTGGTTAGCGCTACTATCTTTGGACTCAGTGCACTCTGGATCAAATCCCAACCCCCCCTGCTGTAGTACCCTGGATCAAAGTACTTACTCTGAACTAGCGTGGTAAAAATTACCCTGCCGCCTGTAATAAGGAACAGAGTGCAGACTGTGATGTCTGAATCACAGAAGCATCTCTCTCTGCAGCAAAGTCCCTCCTTTGTTCTTCTCTTGTTCTCTCTATTTAAGACAATCCTTCCTCCTTCAAACATCTGCAGCTTCTCCGCCTCCCCATGTTTCACACGTCTCGGTACGCAGCCCAGTTTGTTCTGTCCACTGCGTCCTCCACTGCTCTCCACACTCAACACACCTTCAGCAAACAGGAGCCTTTCTCTGCATGCTAAATTCGGCACCTCCGTGCTGGCAGGCGACACGTCAGCACCGTGGCACCAGCAGTCTACCAACAGTCTACCAGGGGTTTACCAACAGTCTACCAGGGGTTTACCAACAGTCTACCAGGGGTCTACCAACAGTCCATCAGGGGTTTACCAACACTCCATCAGGAGTCTACCAACAGTCTACCAGGGGTTTACCAACACTCCACCAGCGGTCTACCAACAGTCTACCAGGGGTCTACCAACAGTCCATCAGGAGTTTACCAACAGTCCATCAGGGGTTTACCAACACTCCACCAGCGGTCTACCAACAGTCCATCAGGGGTTTACCAACAGTCTACCAGGGGTCTACCAACAGTCTACCAGGGGTTTACCAACAGTCTACCAGGGGTCTACCAACAGTCCATCAGGGGTTTACCAACACTCCACCAGCAGTCTACCAACAGTCTACCAGGGGTTTACCAACACTCCACCAGCGGTCTACCAACAGTCTACCAGGGGTCTACCAACAGTCCATCAGGAGTTTACCAACAGTCCATCAGGGGTTTACCAACAGTCTACCAGGGGTCTACCAACAGTCTACCAGGGGTCTACCAACAGTCTACCAACAGTCCACCAGGGGTTTACCACCAGTCTACCAGCGGTCTACCAACAGTCTACCAGGGGTTTACCAACAGTCTACCAGGGGTCTACCAACAGTCTACCAACAGTCTACCAGGGATTTACCAACAGTCTACCAGGGGTTTACCAACAGTCCATCAGGGGTTTACCAACAGTCCATCAGGGGTTTACCAACAGTCTACTAGGGGTTTATCAACAGTTTAAGATATAATGGAATAAGCAATTTCATCATGCAGTTTTTCTACTTTCTACTTTTTCCATCTTCATGACCAAACGAGGACCAGATAACAGGGATGAGTTTACTTGGTCAGTCCATCTGTCAGAGAGCCAGAGATCCACCAAGTCATGACTGCCTGCAGACAACTTGAAGAAGCACCTGTCAGCGGGAGCTGTTCCCTGTCCTCATGTCCACACAGAAGTGCGTCACCTGGAAGTAACACACAAACACACGTACACACAAAGCCAACACACACTCCACCGGCCGACCCGCGTGGCTGCACGCAGTCACAAAAGTCATACGCAGCGTACCACTTGTGTGTAGAAAGGTGCAACATGGTGTGGATCTCCTACAAGAAGTACCAGAGTGGAGAAACAATCCACATCTCTCCACAAATACAGTGAAGACCGATTAATGCTTCAAACACAACTGCCTTCTGCACAGAACTGCCTAAATCCAGGTTTAAATCCCAGCTCCTGCTGTAGTACCTGGACAATTACTTACCCCAACAATAACTCTGCTGTCCCTCAGCTCCACAAACTGTAAACGTCCCCATTTTTTTACACACTGCAAACTGCATTGTGTTTCCAGCAGTTCTGTCCTTTCTTAGCATTAAGGCACCAAGTGGCTGTCGGCGAGATGCTCCCGGACCCCCCGTCAGGCTGCGTCTGCATCAAAGCTCTCGATCCTCAACCAGAACCCCGAGACCAAACCTGTGTTGTTCACGCAACCGGCAGCCATGTTCACAAAAAGGCGAAACCGCCGTTGCACGACTGCATGAACCAAATCGTTGGCTTTGAAAATTATTTCTGCTGGGACCAGCAATGAATAAATCATTTCCATTCATTCGATATTTCAATTGCTCAGAAGAAACTGTGCTTCCTCTCACTTACAAGATGTGAGCAATTATTACAGGATGATAGCTGCTAAACTGATATCACAGCAGCACAAACAAAAGCTCCTGCAATCCTGCTGCAATGTGGCTGCAACCGTTTGCTTCCGTTTTGCAAACACCTGCCGACGCTCAAGCTCCCGTCTCGCGCTCAAATCAACACGGGTGCTAGTTGCTCGGAACTGTGTGAACTCTGCCAGGACTGGACACTGCTGGCTTTACCGCGTTTGACGCCCCCGAAAAAAAAAAAACATTTTTCCACGTTTCACAAACCCTTTAGTGAGGTAACATCTTCTGTCGTTTAAGTCCACCTTGCTGACCACGGCACCACCTACTGCCCCAGGAACTTGTCCGGTCCCATCCTCACGGGACATATCTACCCCCCGGTGCTCACATTACCCTCTGTGGGGCGCTTCAAAGTCGCTTTGCTAAGATGGCTCTGGAACGAGAACAAGGACCCTACAGCTACATATAGGATGTAGGTTACAGTATGATAACCCAAATTGGAGGGAACACTGGGACCAGAAGTAAGCAGATGGGGGTGGGAGATCCATGTGTCCTCGATTCTGCTCCCCTCCGGTGATCTTCATACATCACACCATGCTGCCAGGACACTAGGGTCCCTCTCAGAGCCGGCTGGAAGGGGGCATTTTGGGGGCACGATGGAACTCGAAACATGAACATAAATGAAAAATATAGAATTATCAAAAGCCGAATGTAAACCCCACGGACACTCGTGCCAAGGTACAAAAGCCGTCTCGCTCCTCTAGACGATTCCATGCGTGTCCACAGTCTTCACCACACAGTGAAACGTGTTTCTCAGCACCTTGAGACAGACAGACGGGCCACCTCTACACTCACCTCACACCTGGATCGGGCAGAAACACTCACACCTGCGTCACTGTTTTCTTCAACACACAGATACTGTCAGATGGAGGCCTTTCTTCCACCACCAGCTGAGTGCAACTATCCTCCACCTCTCCTCTCCTTCACTCCTCCACCCTCCGCTTCTCCAAATCTCCCGTTCGTGTTGCTGCCAAAGTGCAAGTCAGCATGTTTTTGCAAACACACGCTGCTGTTATCGGAACATCTAATCGCATATTTTGTCCTGCCGGTGCAGCTCAGTGTCGTGTTGCAGTGCGTCTGCGTGGGGGGGCCAATGCTGACGGTCAGCAAACGTGATGAAGACAATGTTTCATGCACCGGCCAGCTGTCTCACCCCGGGCCAGAATCCAATACTGCACTCAGCTTTTTTTCCACAGACGGAGCGATGTGGGGGGAGCAGACAGACGGGCAGCAGGGCAGAAGCTGCAGCCAGAGACGAGGGGACAGCGGAGCTGAGCTGACAGTGTCAACGGTTAATACAGCAGAACCTCCAACAACCGCTGGTGCTGGAACTTCTCTCATCTCCTTGACGATTTTTGTTTTCCTTTCCTCAGTTGCCGGGTTTGTTTATCTGTTTGATTCAGTAGCAACAGCATCATTTTCTCTCCTCTGAGCTGAACATGCGGGGTCAGCGCATCGCAGAGTAGCTGCGCACAGTCGCTCGCACACCACTGGCAATTTATAGCCCCCACTTCACCTCAAACACACGTCTTCGCACTGTTGGAGGAAACCCACACAGACCGAGGGAGATGATTCAAACTCCACGCAAAGTGAGCGGGATTCAAAACAGCATCCAACCAGCCCAGACCTGAGGCGGTAGTGCTATCCTAAATGAACTAATACCTCAGATTTATTGAACTGTTAAACTGTAAACTGCAAGTGGGCTTGTGCAAAAGCGTCAGCTAAACAACCAAACAGTCAGACTCAAACAGACTAAGAGGGAGCAATAATAATAATAACAATAATAATAATAATAATAATAATAAGACAGAGAGACACGGCGTAACAGGTAACAGCCTGAGACAGACAGGTTAACAGAAAGTGGCCGGCAGGATGGATGGAACCCGAGGGTGGAAAGCAGACGAGCTGACGGTTGTAGAAAAACCAAGACAGACAGACGTTACCTTTCGGAGGACGAGGATTTCTCAGAATTCACAGACATGAGCGGCGCTGACCGGCTGCCCGCTCGCCGGAGGTCGGCTGCGGAGGCGACGGATGGCGAACAAACGCTCCCACCCCCCTGAGTGTCCCCGCTCTT
The DNA here is from genome assembly GCA_900497675.1 of Arapaima gigas. Classification (NCBI taxonomy): domain Eukaryota; kingdom Metazoa; phylum Chordata; class Actinopteri; order Osteoglossiformes; family Osteoglossidae; genus Arapaima; species Arapaima gigas. Next base: position 184,812 of record UFQX01000912.1, read on the forward strand.
GTCTGCACTGAGCGTGTGTTTGCTTGCACCTCTCCCGCTCGCACTCCTGCCACTCTCCACGCAGAAGCTGCCAGGCAAATTTAAGATGTCAAAAGCGGCATCGCGAGGTCGTCCGCGGTCCCACCGTTCAGTCGGCCCCCATTTTCACCGCCTTCTGCTCCTCTGCCGCTCACAGTTGGTCCTCGGGCGAACACACACACACACACACACACACACACACACACACACACACACACACACACGGGCGCGCGCTCGCTCTAACCCACACACTCCCCTCCTCCTCTCATATATGCCTCCGTCTGGCCTTGTGCACAACAACAGAGCTGTGAGCACAGAGGACAGAACCACTCCACGCCCTCGCAGGGGGTAGCAGGAACCAGGCAGCACAGCAAACTGAAAGCGGAGCTCGCTGTGCCGCTTATCCCCCTCTCCTCAAGAAGCTCCTGCAGATTCCCACCCCCCCCCCCCCCCCGCTTTCTCTTGTTACGACATCCCGTCGCTCAGGGCAACACAGACCCGCTTCTCTGTCTTTCCTGACACCCATTTCCCTCCATCATTGCTCTACCCCCCCGAGTCTTTTTTACCCACTTCTATCCCTCGTCCAGCCCTGACCCAGAATTAATCCAGATAGTGTAACCGGGACAGCAGGTGGCGCTGTGGTTCGCTCCGCTGTCCTTCCACTTTGAGGAACCAGGTTCCATCGAAGTGACCCAACAATAGAGTTACTGAGTAGAGTTAGAGTCTGGGTAGAGTTACTCGCCACCCCCCTTGTTCCCATTTCACTTCTTAAGCAGATGGTGTGGTTCTACATGACTGAGCTGGTCGGAGGGATGCAGCCTTACCGGGGGTCCACAGCACTTCCCGGTGTGACCTCGATACGTGAAGCGCATGGCGGCGTGACTCCGAGCTCCTCAGCTGACAAACGCAAGTTGTGCTAGAAGTTCATAGCTTGATTTATTCGTAAATCCAACAAACAAGTACAGATTAATAAGACATATGTATAATAAATTTAAGAATTGTCTCCAGATTTTAATACATTTTCCTCAACTATTCATTCAGCGGCGACGATGAAGAACGAAAGCTGAAGCTCTGTCATGCGAGCTTCTGGAGAACTTAGGCTTCATCTCCTCCAACACTGTTGCATGCGGTTTGCTGGCTATTGCCACGATTTTCTGCCTGCACCCTAACTGAAAGGTGCCGATTCTCATCCTGTGCAACTAACCGTGCAGCGTGATGGAGACAACCGTGGTCTGAACAGGTTGACTCTTTCTACACCGTGTTAGAGGTTCCGTGGCCACTCTGCCGACAGAGGCTCCTCGCTGGATTTTTGGGCTGCTTTTCATCGTATTATTGATCATTGATCCAGGTTCCCTGAACTTATCCACTATTCCTTCGTTCATCTCATCGCGGGTCAAGTCATCGACTTTGCCGACTATCGCCATCTGTGTCTTCTTCGCGCTGAGGCCGTCAGCGTACAGTTATCTATTTAATCTTGACCTGGATGGAAACAGGTGATGTCGTGAGAAAACCTGCATCTGCGTGGAATGTCGGGTGTGAGCGATGACCGTGAGACAGAAGATTCTCCAAAGTGTCCGTGGGGATGGTTCGGCACGGACTCTACAGGCCAACGTCTCGGTCTCTCCTCCAGATCCAGTACCCCCTACACCACACTTCCCCAGTCCATCCCCATTCCCGGCTTCACACGCCTCCAGTCCCCCCAGGCGGTTCCTTCGTGTTACATATTACACACCTCGCTGGCCTGTTTCAGCCACGGTCCCACTGTGGACTTGGTGGGCAACCGAAGCAAAATGCTTTTGCAGGCAACTTGCAGACAGACAGCAGAACCAGCTGCCTTCCACTTCCACCAGGCACCTGAAGAACTAGGCCGCTTAAACATAGCCTGTCCTGCCTCCAAAAATAGTCGGTGGAAATGATAGAAGGTGGTACACAGAGAGCCCCCAGCGTGCAGCCCAGCCTGGGGAGACAAAGCTGCTCCTCCTGACCTCCTGGGGACACGGGGACGGTGTGTGACATTTGTGTGCTTGTGAGGGCGTGTGAATAACAACTAGTTGAAACAATAACTAAAGTTGTGGATAACATCCATATACACTTAATATCAGAACGTTTGTTAACGTGTGAAGCCGACCACTGAGGAGCATGTCGTTGTAATAGTTTACACCCCAGAACCCCGCCCCTCCACCCCCCGCTTTACTTTTTCGTTGCATTCATTTACCTGCTACGCTATTTTAACTAAGCTGGGCTCCACATCTTAGTGTCGTATTCTGTACTGGTGCCTCCTGAAGCGCCCAGGAGCCGCGTTCAGCCTGGAGAGTCTCGAATACCAGGGTGTCTCCATGGAGCCTCTGCTGGGGAAACAAGCGGCACGAGTGTGTTACGCGCCTCACGCGGGCAGCGCGCGAGTGTTTCTCTATTGTCTATAAGTCCGTAGACGACAACAAGTAGAACAGGTCAGGTGGCCCAAGGAAACGACGCTGACGTTCCACTTATCAAATTACCGCTTTCTCTTAACGTGGACTTTATCACTGGGCGGGACTCAATGAGGACGATTTTAGGGCGTGATGAGTTTCTGCTCTTGACCAGGTAGGAAGCAGGTCAACGGATGTGAAAATACTTCCAGGAAACGGGCAACACCGTGTTGCTGGGGTTAGAACTGCTGCCTTTGGGCTTGGAGCAGCCAGGTTTGGATCCCGCTTCCTCGGTATTTACCCTAAAGAACTACACAGCTGCGTGGATGGAAACATGGCTGTCAGTCGCCTAACCCTCTAAGCTGCTTTGGAGAAGAGCATCAGTTAAAGGAATAAAAGTGAAGGTAATCGGGGTGGAGGCCAGATGAGCCTGTAGACTGAACTCCACCACCATGGCGGGTGGTTCCTGGTCCTCCACCTGCATAAATTTTGTGGAACCAAAAATAGTGGCAGTAGCAGTGAAAATTACACACAGCGTGGAATAAACACCCGTTCAGGCCCATGACTCCAGCGAACCAGACCGGCTGGTCCGTGGCTGTTCCCGTCCGATACACGTCGAGAACGCGCGGCGTCTCCGCACCTTCACGCGCTGTGACGTCACAGCCCTCGTTCCCCGTCTCGTAGCAGTCAGTGACAGTGGCGCTGCTGTGACACGCACGCGCGCACAACGCGGACACCGACCACGTCGTATCGCATCCCTGCCGCGCGGCTGCCGCCACGCACGTCGGAAGTGTGTGCCAAGAACACCCGGCACGTACTTTTTATGTCAAAAATATTTTTTGCAAAAGAAGCGAAACGTCCGATTTGTAACATCGCAGATCCCAAACGCACAGTTACCGCCGAAACTGCCGGCGCGGCGCACACAGCAAGAACGCAGTAAACTGGTAACACGCATGAAACGTACAGTAAACATACGTGCAGCGCGCGCGCTCATACACACACAACGGTCACACCACGAGCCGCGGAACGTTGCCAATAGCAACCGTGGACTCCCCAGCGCTACCTTGACGAATATGAGGGCGTGAGTAAGAGAGGGACCCCCATCAGTCAGCGCAAACACACACACACACACACACACACACACACGGGAGGCAGCAGCAGTGGACCGGACTCCATTACCTGCGGTGATGGGTCGCTCTCTCTTTCTTGCCCTTCGGCCTCCGCTTGCGGGCCTGGATGGCCATCACTACCGGGGAGAGGGTCGCATTCGGTGGCAGGCGCAGCGGCGGACATAGAAAGAGCGAGAACACCTCGTCAGGAGCGGATTCCCGCGCGACGAGGCGCAGCGGACGAACAGGAGTCGGAGATGCTTAAGGCGCTGTGAACACAAAAAAGGTTTAAGCATCGAAATGAGTTTCAGTACCTTTCCGGGAGCTCATGTTGGCACCCTGCGTCCCTGTCGGCACCCGCGGCCGGCTTCTCTCTCTCTCTCTCTCTCTTTCTCTCTCTCTCCTGTCTCTCTCTCTCTCCTCTCTCCTGTCTCTCTCTCTCTCCTGCTCTCTCTCTCTCTCTCTCCTGTCTCCTCTCTCTCTCTCTCTCTCTCTCCTGTCTCTCTCTCTCCTGCTCTCTCCTCTCTCCTGTCTCTCTCTCTCTCTCTCCTGTCTCTCTCTCTCTCCTCTCTCCTGTCTCTCTCTCTCTCTCTCTCTCTCCTGTCTCTCTCTCTCTCCTGCNCTCCTGTCTCTCTCTCTCTCCTCTCTCCTGTCTCTCTCTCTCCTGTCTCTCTCTCTCTCTCTCCTGTCCTCTCTCTCTCTCTCTCCTGTCTCTCTCTCTCCTGTCTCTCTCTCTCTCCTGTCCTCTCTCTCTCTCTCCTGTCTCTCTCTCTCTCTCTCCTGTCCTCTCTCTCTCTCTCCTGTCTCCTCTCTCTCTCTCTCTCTCTCTCCTGTCTCTCTCTCTCCTG
>UFQX01000913.1:0-73878 GCA_900497675.1 Arapaima gigas
TATATATATATATATATATATATATATATATATATATATTACATTTTGCTATTCTGCACACCTCTGACAGTGTTTTGGGGTGTTTTCTAGTCAAAGCCTCCTTTTCTCCATTTTATAAACGATAAAGCCACTCTGTTTTATTGAACATATGTCATACTATTGTCTGTGGCTTTTCTGTAGGAGAATAATATGAGAGTGATCAGTCACCGAGGAGGAATGGTGCAAGGCTGTCAAAAGTATGCATCTGAAGATCAAATAAAGCATAAACAGAATGGGAGTTTTTGCCAAAATGAAGAAAAATGCTCTATTGTAGACTAAAAACAGTGAATCCTGCACCTAGAAAAACAAAGCAGCCATATAGCTCAGCTTGGTTGTTTTTAATAATTAATTGCTAAGCGTTAAGTAAGATTTAATCTTCTGCTGCTTCGAATGTCTCACGACTGTGCCTTTGTCACACTATGAATAATATGAAACCCTCTGGACCCAGTTGTGTGGTTCGGTGCTTTTTTCAGCATTCTGACTGGTCTTCTAGGAAGTTTTCATTTGTGCAAAATTGATGCTTAAATTAAAACAGCTCTGCACTGACTGTCTAGAACTGTACCTGCATCATATCTTCTAGATGTTTTGGCCATAGACAAAGCAGTTGGCTTATAGAACACGAGAGTCGCCTGCATTGGATTTATCATCTTCACTTCTGCTGTGAACTTGGATTTGCCTCTGACACATCAGAAAAGCTTAAAATCATCACCAGCCATTGGCTGCAGCTGTCAAAGTTATCAACTTGTGTGGGAGCAGAAGTGCTGAGAAGCTGCTTTGGGCGCCGTCATTTCTTCGTTGGAGCAGAACTTCGCTTCCGCTAATGCAGAGCTTCTTCCAGTGTTTGTTGCTTGGAACTTTTTAAAATATATTTATTGCTTTAATCCATTACCAGAACATGCAGGAGATCATGTCCTAGCCAAGTCACCATTAGGTAGGTTTAATTTAATTGTTTTGAAACACATCATTCATTTACTTTTAAACGTACATTCGGGACTTCATATGCAGTGTTTTAAAGAGACTGTTGATACCAATTTGTATCCTTGGAATAAAGAAATTACCAGAGCTGATTATCGTTGTAAAATGTATGATGTTTGAGAGCCGGGAAGGACGCATTATTGGATATTATTGTTATATTTGCAAAATATTGATCATTAATGTGGCTGGAGTAGCTGACAGTGCTCCTCTTTAGTTATGGAGGTTGGGGAGGACCAAGGTTAGTGGCCTGTCTTGCTATCGGTGGCAGTTATAGGGGCGTTTGTGACCTGCTCTGTGGCACCCAGGTGACAAAGGTGCGAATGTGAGCACAGCTGGGATGAAGCCTAATTGGAGCTGCAGCACTGTCACTTTGTGCCAGAGGTACCGTTTCTTCATCAGAAAGGAGCCTCGCGCTACAGTAAAGTTACTGCCAGACTCCTGAAACACAGAGTGGACAGTTTTCTCATGTCACCCCGGTAATGACACTGGGAAATCATGTGAAGAGTCTCAGAATGGCCTTAAATGATTATGCAGCAGCAGTGCATAACAAAATAGAGATGGATGTGCAGTAACAGTGAAAATGGGCAAAACCTGGGTGGAAGCCAAGCGCAGCATGACTTTGAGCAGAGCTGGGAAGACTCAGCTCACTTCCTACATACGTTTATTTATTAAGCTGATGCTTTCCTGCACAGCAACTTGCGGTTTAAAGCTTACTGTTAAAGTTTCAGTTTAATGACGTGTAATGATTTACACAGCGGGGTATTTTTTTACTGCTACTCAGGGGTAAGTAACTTGTTCAAGGGTACAATATCAAGTGGTGGGATTCAAACCTGAGTAACCCTGCAGCTCCAACCACTAAGCTACCTGACAGAAATTGTTAGTCAAAATGTACTTTCAAGCAAGTGTGCTCCATATTCCCCATGACTTTATTGCCATTCCTCATTTGTACAGATGTATGAATGAGAATGAAATTTAGTTCCTCCTGGACTGTGGTGCACAATGCAATAAGACAAAATGACAACTGGTACATTAGTTGTTTGTACTTTACACGATTTCAGTTATATTTTACATATTTATGTATTTAGTGGCGCAGCTGCGGTTTCACAGTGGCTGGGCTGTTTGGCTGTGGGGTTCAAATCTGGCTCAGTTTGTCTAGAGTTTGTGTGTTTCTCTTTGCGTCTGTATAGATTTCCTTCCACAGTCCAAATACAAGTGTTTCAGATGGATTGACTACTCTACATTTTCCATAGTGTGTGTGTGTGTGTGTGTGTGTGTGTGTGTGTGGCTGGCATTGCATCCCAGGGTGTAGTTTCATAGCCTGGTGCCCAGCGATTCAGGAGTAAGTCTGGGACTGCTGTGACCTTGACCGGATAAAACACTTAATGATAATGGAGGTTTAAATCAACTTTAAATCTATACATAGTACATATAATCAAGTATGCAAAATGTGTGAATAGGAATACTTTCATTTATGTTGTCACCAAAGAAATGTGTAGATGATTTGAAACTAAAGCGACGACTGACATTCTGTGGAATGTTAATTCTCCGAAGCCCTCGCTGATTATTTGACATGAAACTCCAAAACATTTGGTTCCGCGCCACGTTTCCACAGTAACCTGTCTTTGTGCATAGTTAGTGTGTCCCAAAAAGTGAGAAATTCCCATTATTTTTTAATTGACTCACACTTATTGTCAGAGGTCAGAGCACAAAAAAAAAGCAAAAGACTCGGTGGAAAGAGTTTTGCTGTTCTGCTTTGCGTCTCTAAGGCAAACACGGCTGAGACTTATTTCTCACTGAGCGTATCTGAAATGTTGTGTTTAATAGATGTTCTCCCACCACAAATGCTTTTGAAGCCAAGTTTTTCGGAGGAACGCTGGAACTTCCTGTCCTGCTTTAGGTGTCTTCAAACATTTTGTGATCCATCTTTCCATCTTACTCCTTCCCGACAGCTTAAATTTACAGTCATTCAAGTCATGCTTTTCTGCGTGCAACTTACAAAATTATACGATTTAACGTTACATACAAATGGTCCGTTGTTGCGGGAATAATTCAGGAACGGTACCTTACTCAAGGGTACTACAGCAGGAGGTGAGATTTGAATCTGCAGCTTACACCTAACAGCATGACAGACAGTCAATGAATAAATCAAGCGCCATTTTTCTTTTAGGAAAGCAGTAGTACTGCATATAGACTTCAGAAGATTGAAAAAAAATGGTAGCAACTTGTGATAAAGATGATTTCTACATGGACATTCTGGAATCACCCTGGAAGCACAGATGAGAAAGCAGCGTGGCTTCCCCACAGAGCTGTCTTTGACTCTAATGAAGCGGGACATCTGACTTGTGAACAGCCTTAAATGGTAAACAACCCAGTGAGGGCAACTCTGTCGTGCGCCCTGGAGGACCTCCGGAGTGGTGCGTGTAATTGCTTTGACGTGGAATGCAAATGTCACGGACCTCAGATGGCATGTGATGGTGGATCTGAAATGCCAGGTTCTACTAAAGCAGTTCACCTTATTGGAGATGCCTGCAGGTCATGAGGGCAACAGCAAACCTTGATCATTTTTACATCATCACTTATTGCATTCCCCACTCAGGATTTTGGCTGCAAGTACAGTAATCCCTAGATGTGCGAATCTAATTTGTTCTTGAAAACACATCAGATATCGAATTTTTCTGATAGCAGGTGCCTATTTCTCATTAATTTAAATGGGGAAAGAATAAATAAATGATGCTCCTCCAGCCTATCGGAAAACACCTATATAACTATCAACCTGTGACTTCAGCCTGATGAACACTGTTAGCACCAGATGCCTTGTTAGAAAATACTTAATGTGGTCATTAATTTGCTTTTTTATATCACATGGTGCCATATGTACAGCGCAGGACATTTCGCATGTTAGTCACTGTGTTACACATGGAGATGAAAGGGGGCACTCAGCGTTCAGTGTTATGAGGTGTTGAATAAAGAGAATAAAGATGTGTTTCAAAGTAACCCGCCACTTCTGCCTCTTTGTTTCACACAACAACCGACATTTAAATAAATAGGCTTATTTAAAAAAAAAAAATGAAATGCACAGTAAATGTGGTGACGCAGCACAAATACATCCAGACAAGGCGAAACAAGTGGAAACAGCTGATAACACCCGTTCAAGTGTGCGTCTGGCTTTGGGTACATTTGTAACAGAACACAATAGAGTTTATTACAGTGCATACTGCATTATTTTACAGTATTGTATGGTATTTATAGATTTTAAAAATGCATTTTGCATTTTAATTTTTTTATGGATAAACTTCAGAATTGACAATATATAGGTGTGGTGAGCAGGGAGCACATTATTTATTTATTCATTTTTTCCTCTTTTAAAATGATGGGAGAAGTACTTGGTATCTGAAAATTTCAATATCTGATGTGCCATCAAATTAGACTCAGATACCAGGATTCCTGCAATGATAATAAATCTAAATTAAACTTAAACATTTTATGGGTTTGTGAAAGCAAAAAAATTATCATTTGAACATTCACAGGGATTTGTGTAGTTTGTTTCCCATTATTTATAATGCCTAAAAAGGAATCTCATATTTCCAAAGAGCTTTCCTGCATACTGTTGGTAGGATTAGATTTTCCTGGAGTGACATTCACCAGTTTTTAATGGTCTTGGTTTAATGGTTTCAATTTACTGCTGCCAACTGCACATGTCTATTAGAACAAGAAAAGGTCTTGCATGACATGGAGATGTTGTTTCTACCAGCTGTACAAGGAGAACAAGGTCACTGAAGTCAAGTGTAAAAAAGCAGGTAAAGCACCATAATCTTCTCACAGGTGCCCAGCACATCCACTTTGTCGCCCACAAACTACCCCAGCTGTAATCTGTAACTTCAGCCCGTTTATCTCCTGTGCCTGTGTCTGGCCGTCTGCTTATACACTTTTCAATTAAACTCCATGTGATGATAGGGGCAAAATCCCCTCACCTCATTTAACAGATAAACGGGAAGCAGAAGCTGCAGATGTGCTGTTAGCGTGGAATTTTGTGGCCTGGTTTAGTTGCTCTGAAAATAAGAACTGGACAGGACTGCAGGCCATGGGTTAATGTGAATGAAGGAAATGGCCAACAGGGGAGTGAGGGCAGCAGCTGATGCTGAGAGAGGGAGAAGCAGGTGTCTGTTTTCTCTGGACCCCCAAGTGTCTGCTGTCAGCACCTTCAAAGAATCACCCGGGCCAAAGGACTTGACACTTCAGTAGTGGTTTGGCAAGGTATTGTGGGAGGCATGGTAAAATAAGGGGAAACTATCTTATATGTCACCTGAAACATGTAGAGAGGGTGGAACTATGATGTAGGGAGTGATGCTGATTTGACAAGCAAAGTGCCAGATTATTAAACAGTGCTTGATTTTGGAGAACCTCGCATTGCTGTAGAGGCAGCATGTTTTAAGTAGTTTGTACAAAGCTTTCACCTAAGCTGTAGAATGATTTTTTGACACATTATGGGACACTGTAAAGTCATAGGTTCATGTCTACTCAATAAAACCAACTTTATATCTGCTGTGTTTGTGGAGGTAAGGCAAATGTGGAGGCTTCTTCTTTCTGAATGAAGTTATGCAATTTCAAAGACGCAACCACTGTTTCAAGTAGGTTTATTTATTTTTAATGCCATTTTCTTTAATTTTTACTAGAATCTGTAGTGGATCGAAAGCGATCCAGCATTTTTACATCCAAAGATTAACTGGCAGTAAAATGTGTCCAAACAGAGCAACAATATGGGAGCAACTTGCAGTAGTTCAACTGACCTGCAGTTCATGTTTGGTGTCCCTCGCAGTTGATGATAAATAACAGGAAGAGGAATGTAGAAGTTTAGATCTTAATGCAGCCCAAAGTGAAAATAACTTTTTCAACTTTTACTTTTTTATTACAGAGATGTCAGACTTTTGCAGAAACTGAGAAATGTCTGAGTTACTCGGCTTTTTATGCATTTTGACTAAGTGGTAAAAATGACTTTGGGTTGACAAACAAATCAAATTAAAAACAGATTCCTGATCCCATTTGGGATGATAAACTCGGGAGGCAGTTTTTTAGGTTGAACATGTATTTCTCGTGTTTCACGTTGAGTAGTTTCTTCAACTCTTCTCTAATCCCAAACTAATAACTTTCCTCAGTGACATTCGGTCTCCAAAGGTGGTGGCTTGTAATGTGATCTCATTTCCATTTTAGAGGACCATATTCCAGAACAGTTGTAATAAATATGAAAAGATACATTTTATAGAAGGAAATTACTACTACAGCTTACTATAAAATATTACTTATAGTTTCCTTCATGTTTCTAATACAATGTGCTGATACAGACACACTTAAGTTAGTGCCCAGATCCAAGATGTTTAAGAGATGTTCCTTATTTCCAGCGTGGCTGTTCAGGGCCCCTGTGCTGCCTTCGCCACACTCCTCATATTTACTTAATTTAAGAGGCTGGTGGCAAGAACTTCATGAATGCATCTCCGACTGAGACACTTCTGGTTTTGAGGAGATCTCTTCAGAACAGCGCAGACACACTTCCCAGCCGCATTTCACTTCAACTTCAGCCTCGCTGCGGCAGGAAAGACTCCATGTACCTTTCACAGGTTCAATAAAAATTATTTGGAACCGTTTTTTTTCTTTGGTGGCAACCGTCTACTGTTGGGAGGGGGGGCAACAAACAAGACAGACAGCAAATACTTGTGAAATATGGGTGAAACTTAACGGAGAACTTTTCCCCTTGTTGACATCACGTTGACAGTAACAAATATGTAAACTGACTGTTGAATTTTATTTCAGACGAAACTGTTTAGTTGAGATTAGGCTGTGAGCCAACGAGAGGAGAGTCCACAGCCGGGGCTGTAGAGGGGCAGAGGAGAACAAAGCATCCTGGGTCCTAAAAGGTCAATGGCAAAGGGTCAAGGTCAGTGGCAAACTGATCATCCATGCAAGGCTATCCACCTATTGGCTGCACCTGATACTGTGTAAAAATACCCTGTTTATGCTACCCCGCCACCCGTTCTTCACTTTTCTCTCACTTTCAGCATGCCCATGATCCGTGGTGGAACATATGCAAATAAAACCAGTTAGCTCTGCGTGCACTTGCCTCGGTGCCATTTGTCTCATGGATATTTCCAGAAATCGTGCAGCTCAGCTGGACTCATGCCCCTTCCCAGGCTCTGTTCTGTGTGTGGGTGTGGTTCACACATTCCTTTGCCGCTCTCCACCTTCTGCGCGCTGCTGCCATTTTCTGTTTCATTTCCCTCCTCCGTCTCGCATGGTGCTCTATCACTCCCATCCAGCCTCTGAGAGTGACAGTGCTGGAGTGCCGAGGGGGATATGGTTTGTTGTGTATGGAATTGAAATAAAAACAAGCACATGTAGAAGGAGTTGAAGGGGGCGGGCAGGCGAATGGTGGATTAAGTCATTCTTCTGCATTGATTTACCCAACACCCTTTTAAACGGTACCTCCTGCTTTGCTTTGTATGTCAGCCAGCACCCAGGGCACCAGCCTGCAAATGTGTGCCCAGTCCGTCTTCCAGCCAGACATGGATACCCTATTGAAATGTCAGAACCATTATGTTTGATGCATTGATGTTGGGTTGTGTTGTGCTGGTGACACGAGTGGGTGAGTTGGCTCCCCTGGTTGGTGTTAAAAGGCTTGAAGGGAAAGATTTCCTGGCCATGGAGGTGTTTGCAGTGGTTGAAATAATGGTTTCGCAGAAATGCAATATATATAGAGAAATGCATTTACCAATCATGCCTTTCTCATGATACCAGGGGATTCTATTTTTTCTGACAGCGGTATTCTGAGATCGATGCTGTTTATGAAGTTCTAGAAATTTTGAGCTCATAAATACGCATACGCCGAGGCTGGATGCAAACTATATATGTTTATGCATATGCATCCGTATATGACCAATATAACCATAGCCTTCGACTGGATGAGTGAAATGGAAAATGCCTAGATGGGTGGGTGACACGAACACCCTTCACTGCCAGGAACTCAATGACTTCTGTAGATTTGGTAAGTGCTGCTGAGCTCAGTTTGACTCTTACTAACCGCTCGTGTGGTTTTCATGTAAAGGGAAGGTACAGAAGTGATTTACATAGTCAACACAGGCAGAACATGCAAGCGCCACGCGTCGAGCTGGATTTGAAGCTGTTTTGAACCCCTCCTCAGACAGCCTCTCAAGTACTTTTGGACCCTCGCAACAGAGCACTCCCGTTTTCATCTGGCGTGTTCGACCTCCCATCCAGCTGGAATCCAAAACTGCTCTCCCCACCCCCACCCTCTAACCTGTTACATATCACTACCATTAATAAGAGTCCAGGCTAGAGCTACCTCTCCCTATTTATAGAAGTGGAAATCCAGATGTCAGCATGTCAAGAGGACCCTCATAAATAGCTGTTTCCAGGGAGAAGCATTTAATGTTCTTTCAGCTTTTTCAACCCTTTCAGCATCCATAAAGTACAACAGTGTATTCAGAGGATGGACCACTTTATGGATGGTGGGAGCAGAGACCTTTCCGACCTTTTGCCTTTGATGGGGGTGGGCTGAGGGCACACTTTTTAACCCATCTTTGGCCTATGAAATTCCGTGATGAGGCTTTTGCATTCATGCGTACGCTTTATTTACAGTTATACCTCGATTAGCGCTCCGGATGGATTCGTGAGAAATGGCAGCAAGACGTCATTCATGCCTTGCGTTCCATAACCGGAGCTTGAAAACTGCTCATGTGCAGCACTGCAAAACTGATGAGTTCAATACAAATTGAATAACAGCGACTAAAATCTATTTTATGGATAAAAATGATAAAACTCTGGTTGAAAATATTTTTTTCAAAATGTACAAAAAGGACAAATCACTATGGTCAATTGCTCAAAGGTTTTAAATAAAAGAATGCTGTCACGAAGCAGCTCTGCAGGAGGTGTTACTGTATATGAGACTTCCACAGCGAAGACCTTTTCCTGTAGCATCTCCTCATTTTGATGGAAGACCCCATTAAACCTCCAAAGGAGTTTTTTTTTTTTTTTTTTGCTTCAGATAAAATTCATTTACGTGATGATAAAGGTTCAGAACGGCTAACTCATTAGCAAATTAAGTTTGTGGTTCTTTCTCACTTTGCTTTTTTGCGGCTATTATTTTCTTTGTTTTTACCGTTGTAAACGCCAGGCCTATTAATAGCCAAATTAATGAATCAAAAATAATTGCCCGGGTTTCTTTTTTCTCTCTCCTGGTGAATTTCTTCTGTACAAGAAAAGCAGCCTTTCAGATGGAATTAAACTCGAGTCTGAGTTCATTACTCTGGATAATTGACAGTCATCATAATGCAAAATGTTACAGAGTTCATGCTATTTCCATTTATAAGGTTTATCACTTAATTGATCTAAATGTATTTTAAGTTTTTCGACCATTAGTCGTGACCTCCGAAAAAAGAAAAATTAAACTGTTCTGATAGAATTGTGTATTTAGGTAATGAGTTCTAACAACATTATGCAATATAGGTACATTTTCGAGGTTGGTGCACGGCGCTGAATTGATGTATTTTAGTTAACTTTAAAAATGCTGTTATTTTCAGTGGAGTGTGTAATTCCGGTGCATTCACACACCTTATTTTCTATGCGGAAAAACACGTACGCTTGGTAACCTCCACGGCAGAAACTCAGACTGCCCCCAGACCGTGTCCTGTCCTCAGACTGAGGTGTGCACTCCAGTAAAACTTCTACAATATGGAATATGAACCGAAAACTTGAGCTACAGAGATGTTTAACTAATTATGGAAAGATGTAAAGACATCTCGTTGAACGTTAGGGTTGCTTTTTTTCCGGCTCTCAGCGCCTGTGATGAAGACCCCCAGGTGCGCCACACCACTGCTTTTGAGATGCTCTGCTCCTTCCTATGAGGAAGAAGTCTTTGTTGCCTAGGAGCCCTGAGAAAAGGTCAGCTCGACTGTTTCTGTCTTCCCCAGCACAATAAAGATATTTTTGTCCTTGTTCCCTCAGCTGTGCATTCGCGTGGGATGGTAAGTCTGTAAAGTAACCGTACAGACAGGTCATCTTGGTAGCAGTGACTCCTTAAGTAAATTCCCAAGTAGTCTTTCCCATCTAGGGGCAGCAGGTAGCTCTGTGACTCAAACTGGTGCCTTCTGCCCAGGAGGTTTCCAGCTTAATTCAGTGCTTCAGTAAAGACTACCGTACTGTGCAAATAATAGCACAGATTTTGTGCTGGATGTCGACATCTATATTCGGACAAAGGTGTCATGTCAGTAAAGAAATACAGTAACATACAAATCAGCAGTGGAATTAAGGCGACGTTCAGGCAAATTTCTACTGATGTGTATCTTGGCTCACTGCAGCTTGGTTGGGCTTGTGTTCTGTCAGCACCATGTTTCTATCAGTCAAATGATCTCTTTGAGAAGCAGCTTGGAATTGGAGGCATCCTGGACTTGGCTGCTGCCAGGCTGCTATGTGTGCTTTTCAACATTTATTGTGTACAGTCAGCATCACTTGGCGTTGTTCTGCAAACACGCCGGGAACAACGAATGCTGTCAGCAGGGCACTATCTCACAAGTAATTCAGAATGGAGAAGTGTTTCCAATCTTTACAATTTAACCTTTCAGTTACAAATAAATGAAATGTGAATGTTTTAATTGTGTAGACAGTGCTGGGTCTGCAGTCTCAGACTATGATAGAAGATGATTAATGGGTTTACTGTTGGGTGACACAGCTGTGCAGCGAGTGGCGCTCCTGCCTCACAGCACCTTAGCTGTTCAGGCCTGGGTTTGAGACCAGCTCAGTGGAGAGTTTGTATGTTCTTCCCATGTCTGCATGGTGCCAGGATTCTTTCCTACAGTCTGCTCCAATAGTGTGTGTGTGTGTGTGTGTGTGTGAGTGTGTGAGTGTGCTACAATGCCATGAATTTGAGTTCCATCCAGGGTATAATTTCCGTAGTCTACAGCTCAGCGATTCCAGGATAGGCTCCATACTGCTGGGACCGAAACAAGTGGTCAAAAATAATAGATGGATGGATGGAAGGAGGGAGAGATGAATGGTTTTTCTATTTCTATGAGTACAGTTTAGGGCTCCCGGTTATAAGGAGTTAGTTCCAACATTGCCAGCAAAACTGTGTAATGCTCTTGAATTCCAAAATCCATAGCAATGGATATTTTTATTTTATAAAGGGTTTGAGTTCCCTTTCAGGCAATTTCCTGTGTAATTAAACAAGGAGTCTGTCGCGTTTTATTTCTGGGTTTTATTCACAGACAACAGGTTCGAATGCAGCCGCACCTCCTACCCTGAACTCAACTTACTGCTACACAAAATCATGACGTCTCATCCAAACGCGGTGGAGGTCCAGCGCGACCCCCTGCACTCAGTTAGCGTGACTGGACGAGATGCAAGAAGAGTTTCTTTATCTTGACTTTTAAAAATCCACGTTTCTGTTCAGTTCTCCGGTCGGTCAGTCCCAGAAACTGCGTGATGCGACTATAAATCCAGAAAAGGACGTAACATATTAAAAAGGATATAATTCGGCTCGTGTAAATTTTGCCCCCGACCCATAACATGTTTCCAGTGTGTTGTCAGCAGTATTTACATTAATATCAACATTCTTCAGAACACATCCACAGGGAATTTGAAATCAAGAACAAATGTACAATTACAACATATTTGCAGCTGCTTGTTTCATCATGACATATGGCAACGTGTACAGAAGTATTTCAATGTTAAACAGTACAAGATTGCTGCATTTGAGAACACCAGCGGTTACAAAAAGCTATGCTATCCAGCCTCCATAAGCTCTTTTCCAAACAGCAGAAGATACTTATTATATTTATAGAGCTTGGGGGAGGCTGCCTGACATTGTACATTGATATTTGGACAGCAAGCATCATGAAGGGGCCATCTGCCATTTTGCTACGTCTACCAGCACACGCTGATGGCGATTAGAGAGCACCGGTCCAAGCTGGTGCTTCCAACAGAGATGGTTGCTATAGGAACATGACAGGTCAAGAAAGGTTAGAGGTTGCGCAAGGCCTGCAGAGGATTTTTCGAGGTAAATAGATTTGGCCTCGTTTCGAATTCTGTGAGGCACCCATTGAGCCCGAGGCAGTTCAATTATATAAATGCGAATGTTAAAACGCTCAACTGAGTCAGTGTGGATTTGTTTTACGTGCGCAACGCCCCTCAGTGTGTGAGTGGGCCACCTGAAGGTGCTGATGATCCCATTTAATGAGTAGCACTATGAAAACTGTAGAAAACCACATCCACGGAGGGTCGCCCATAGATGCCTGCATTTTTGCGCCGTTGCATCTTTCAGGCTTTGTCTTACTCTGGGCTCGCAACACGGGGCTGTTCTCGCCAATCATTTAAATGGAAGTTCAGATGATGATGGGTTCCTATTTCCTTGTGCTACCCTTAGGGTCACGGTGGGTGTGCACACTCCTGTAACTAGAGGGCAAAATCAATACTGGTGCAGCACAGCCTGCTTTCACTGCAGGGTCCATGGTTTGACCTCCAGTTTCAGAGACGTTTATTTTGTCAGTAGCATTAATTTTCATTGGAGTGTGTTTTCTCTTTTGAAAAGGCCATTATGGGAGTCTAATTGTAAGCCACATATGACTAATGCTTTCACTGCACAGCAAATTGTCATTATATAATGGAGGTTTGCCGCTCTGATGCACAATGGAGACAATTTATCGGTCCTCCCATGTTCGACATAAAACAACACACCTTGAGGAGCACAATGAAGCAGGTGGCCCTAAATTGCTTGGGGTTCTTTTCTATCATCTTTCAGGCTCTGCTGGTGTCCGTCGGCCTGAGCGTGACTCGCTCGTGTGCATCTCTCTCTAAGTATTTTGCCACCTGTTAAATGTCTGTGCTCAGGTGATGAACACGAATCGTGCCGCTTAGCAAACGTAAGCTGTTTAAGTTTAGGTTCAGAATATTCCAGACCCTTTTCTGAGTACACATAGAAAATGTATGTAATTCTGATATACAGTGTTTAGAAAAATAATTTCTTCCCCTTAATTTATGTTGCTATTTTTTGGTTTGGCTTTTCGTTCTTTTGGTGTTGACCTAGTGAATAAATACCTTCAGCGACAACAGTGTGACTCACGCAAGTCAAATTGTTTGTTTAAAACTTAACCCTATTTTACAGAATTTTCTCATTACTGTTCTGTTTTCGTACAGAAGGGATGTATTACGTTTGCACTGACTTTGACAATGGGAACTAAGAGAAGTTTGGAAATTTGCTGCAGGTCTCACAGAAGTATGAGGAACCCCTCCAGAGAATGAAAACATGGGACTGCAGCACCGCAGGCTGTGGTGGACAAAACGGCTTATGCTGTTGCTAGCTAGTGAAACCAGAACTGACACTCGGCCTTTGATTTTTCAGGTGGGGGTCCTAAGAGCACAAGCTGTAAACCACATTCAGCCCAGTCATTGCAGGTTACCGTGACCGCTTGGTCACTTCACATTGGATTTTTACTTGCAATCCAGTAGAGACGGTGCATCAGCCACATCCCGAGATGAAGCCATTGAAGAGCTTTTCCTTCCTAGTCCCCTGCAGAATCCAAGATAAGCCTGCAGTCTTAGTTCTTTCCAGCTGAAACAGGTCAAGTAATTTTATGCATATTTGTCAGGCTGAATTTAAGCCAAACAAAATCTAAGTTATTATTACAGTAAGAGTCTGGTTCAAACAGACTTTTCTTTCTGTTGACCTGCTCTTAAGCCCTCTTTAGGAGATGCCTAGTCTCCCCATTTAAAGAAATCCATGCTGGTGATGAAATCTGTGTCCTAAAGTGGCTCTTAGTGGCAACTTTTGATTAGATCTTGGATGCTGATAGATTTACGTGAAACTCCCGCAGTTTCCAGGTGTGGAATAATAGGACCGGTTGTTTATTCTGATGTTTTGTCTCCTGAGTGCCTTTTTTATTTCCATGGTTTTACACTCAAAGTCATTTAATGCCTTGAGCCTGGCAGGCGCCAAACCGCACTCTTTAGAACAAGTTCTACTGGATGCCGTGAAATGATGTAAGCATCAAAGAACAGCCATTCTGACCCAGAGTAGGACTTCTCAAAACTTTGAGACAATCATCTCTACTTTGTTTATCTTCACATGTTCAGCACTGCACATTCAGACTCCAGTGCTGCTGCCATTCCTGCCTTACAGCTGCAAGACAACTGGCAAAAAGGCGAATTTTTACTCGTGTCAAATTTATTTATTTAGACAAAAATAACACAGTAGCCAGTTTCTACTTCTTTTGATCTTTGCCCTCTTGCTTCTTCTTCTGTATCATGGCTGTATTGTGCATCTCCCACGGAATACCCTGCTTACTGCTCATTTAAATGGTGACCATTGATTCCATTGCGACTCTTTTGATACCGTTTTAAGATAAAAGCAGTCCTTGATGATGCCTTTGGATGAAATACTTGGACAAATATAAGTCATTCTGAAATGGAACAGTCAGATTCAACACTGAGATGCCATCTGTATAACATGGCTGGCTGAAAAATGGGGGGGGGGGGGGGGGNTGGCGAAGTTTCGGAAGGCGAGAAGGACGGTGAGGCAGCACGGCGGAATAAAGAGGCTGGTAAGTGGGGGGGGGGGGGGGGGAGAAAAATAGAAGAGATCTGTCTCTTTATGCACTGATAGAGAGAAATCAGTGGGATCATTCTGCTTAGTCCTTGGGACTGTGGTCGTCTTTCATAAGTTAAGAAGAAGCACTGCTGGTTAGTCTCCAATTTTCTACCTCAGAATGCAGCTCTAATCATAAAAATTGACAACAGGACAAATTCATGAGTGCAAGGCTGCAACTCTCATCCTTCCAGGCATCATGTGCTGCGGTTCCCTTGGAGTTTTGGTAATTGGTGTACCTACCTGTATCCCAGTCTGTGGCCCATGTTTTCCCACCAGCAAAGGACGGAGCTGAATAACTTAACAGGACTTGGGTAATAGGACAGCGAAGTGCAGCCAAAATCAATGGGAATGTGGTTTATATCCTTTCATTAAGGTAAGATTTCAGCAAAAAATTCCTGGCACTACCCCCCCCCCTGCCTTTTACCCCTTCTTTGTCTTTTCCATGCGAATCCAAATCGACAGCTGAACCACGGATGGGGGGGGGGACGGAGGCGTGTTGCAGTGTTTTGCAACAGCGCATCTCGGCCGTTGACTGGGGCCCACACAGTCAGGTGCTATACGTGCCCCGATTTGGACAGGTACGCAATGAGGGCCACCACCACACCCACATAGACCCCAGTGCCGATGGTGATGGAGAGCGCGGCGAGAAACAGGGCCCTTCGGGAGGCTGTGCTTGCCAGAGGGAAGTCTCCCTTCGCGATGGCCTTGCTGGTCTGAAAAAGGGAATAAAACAGCAATAAAAAGAAAATTTCAACTGGAAATGAAAGAAAACACAAGCTAAAAACACAGGGGAAAAGTTTGCTGCACGGGAGTTTTTGTGTTTATTTTTTCCTCCCTCTGGGTTTAAAAGCCAAAGCTGTGATTTTAAGTGAGGGATTGGAAACATTATAAAAGACATTTAATTAGTTGGAGATAATGGACAACACCGAGGAAGGAACTGGAAGGGTTGGCTTTGCTGAGGAGCAATGGGTGTGGAGGGAAAAGAAAATGGAGGAAGAAAGAAGTATAAAACTGTCAGTAATATCCCCTGGGCCCTATTTGACACTGTTAGGAAAAGAGTGTATCAGGGGGACTTAGTGCAGGGAATAAAAATTATCTTCTGCTGCTCTGCTTTAAATCCATTTTGTTTTCTTGGTCGTGAAACTGTAGGAGTATATTTCCATAGTACGTTTTTTTGCAGGTCGACTGGTGTATCTTAGACAGTT
Organism: Arapaima gigas; assembly: GCA_900497675.1. Lineage (NCBI taxonomy): Eukaryota > Metazoa > Chordata > Actinopteri > Osteoglossiformes > Osteoglossidae > Arapaima > Arapaima gigas. The sequence continues at coordinate 15,868 of UFQX01000913.1, forward strand.
ATGGACGCTTTTTAGAAGGGATATCACTCGTGGGTCAGGAAGTCTAAATGTATGTTGAGCCTCCTTTTTCTTAACGTTTATAACTCGTTCAGCCCCACTGCACCACAGCACCGAATTCTTTTCTTGTTTAACTATAACATAAGTCTTAAGAGCCTTTTTAGGAACTTAGCAGAAAACTTTGGACATTGATGTTTATATTTATTTAAAACAACATGAACATAATCAGTTCTGCAAGCAACACAAATGCATTGATTTTGATCAAAGAGCCTCTGCTGCTGCTGGAAACAATCGAAAGGAACCCTTTTACGTCAAGTTCTTTATGGTTTGCAGCAGGTTGAATGAGATACAGCTGGGGCAAAGGTGAAGATGAAAGAACCCGGGGGACAAAAAAAAAAAAAAAACCCAAAAGAAACTCAGAAAGAGGTAAGCATTAGTTGTCATGGCAACTAAGTGACGACTGCAGCTACACCGTGTCCATTATCTCCGCCGCACCGGAAGTGAGGAGCAGCCGACGTTCCCGAAGGAATGGAAGCTTTTGTCTCTTTGTTAAAACCACTTCTGTGCCATTAGATGCACGAGGTCTTCTTTCTATAAAAACGCCCGTCTAACAAACGGTGACAACCAATCCTTTCCAAGAACCCTTTCCAGTGCACAGCTTTATTTAGACTCATTGGCCCACGCTGCACAGGGGCTTGTCGCCGTGGAACGGGGTTACATTGAAACAAGGCCGCTCTCTGGCTCAGTTACTCTAATAACGTCAGACCGTGGCCATTTAATTATTTATTTACGCTGTTTCGCTCTATTCCGATGAATAATTCATTTGTAAGTTGTAGCAGCCTCCCCTGCGGTTTGAAACGTGAGGCCGGCGTATTGAGTTCAGCTCCGTAGGAATGAACGCTCCCGTGTATGCTCTGTGTCTGCTAGACTGCCACGTGCAGCAATGGACAAGCGGGCTAAGAGCACGTGTGCCCCCCCCCCCCCACCTACACCAAGCTTCAGGAGGATCGGAAAAGGAAACCACTTTTTTTTTTGTGCAACGTAATTAATATGTACATGCGTGTTATTTTTGGTGAGGTTTCATTCCTTTTAACCACTATTATCCCATTTCGTGCACAAGGCAGCATGAAAAAAGTGATTCACCGTGTTCTCTAAACTCAATTATCAGATTGACATGTTTGTTTAGCTGCATCAGAAAGTAAATTGAATTGATGCAAAGTGCACATTAGCCTCCTCCACAAAAGGATGAAAGAGACTAAGCCGGATCCGTGGAATCTAATTTATGAAGTGTGGCCACAAAATGAAGTAGAGTGAGTTTTATTAATTGATTTCAAGTATTATCGTTGGCTCGAGGGTCTGTTTCACCCAGTCTTTGTGCAACCAAACAGACTGTGTGCGAGCTGCATTTGACTGCATGCTACAAAGCGCATGTGACCTTGCACATAGGAGGCTTTTGGCCACTCGCTCACGCCATCTGACCCGTTCAGTCCGCACAACGTGTGCCTATGTCCCCCTCCCGTCCTCGCGCAGCAGTTACAAACGTGCCGGTTGCTCCTCTCAGCGCCTCTCCTAATACACCGATGCTGATAATGTGCAATAATGTAGACAGAAAAATACAACCTTTCCACTCATTCCTATATCTGTTACATTCCATTCCGCTTTTGCACTTATACTTTAGGATTGTTTCCTCTGTCAAATACAAACGCCATAGTAAATGATGAATTGAGTTCACGTTTATGATATTGTCTGTGTTAGTAGCACATTTATCGTCCACTTTGCAAAGAAAAGCGCTCCTATTTATAGGCAGACCGGGGGTCAGGTGTAATTAAAATAATGTTCACTGCTGCTGTATTCAATCGTGTTACAATGCCAAGAAATGCAACAAGGTACTTTGACATTGTCCTTCAGTGAAAACTGGACCGTCTTAATGATCTGGTGTCTAAGTCTGAGCTTCATTTGCCCGCAGTCGTCCAGCGGGGCCGGACTGCGATGACCACTTACAATCAGTCTTTTCAGAAGGTGCTTGAGATCAGATTTTGATTGAGATGTCTTTACCCTACCTTTGAGGAATCATCCAAAGTGCCTGTCTTTAGTCTGCCGCTGAATTGAAACGTGTAAATGAAACGTGTGGCATTGGTATTGTCTGCCCCCCCCCCCCCCCCCCCCCCCCCCCCCACTGAATGTTCTGGCATCTGGCCAAGGGGCAAATGAGGACTGATAGNCCCCCCCCCCCCCCCCCTTTGAGCGACTCACACCATGCAATTCTGTAAGAAGCCCGTTTTTCCCCAGCCATAGATTTTCTGTCATTTTCTATCCTATGTCAATGAAGCTATTACCGAGGCAGCGACGGAAGGCTGAGAGCAGGCTGTAACTGGAAGGCAGATTAGCCTTCTGCTCTAAAAAAATTCAAAAAAAGATGAACAAATGAAAGGAGGCCTTTCTCCTGGAGAAAAGTGCATTGGAGCAGGAAGGATGAGACTATGTAAGCCTGCCAGAAGAATATTCCCATACTGCTGGATGAGACTGCAAGTATGAACTGTATTACCACATATAGTCCTTGACTCTGTAATAAAATGTGGCTTTTAATTCCTCTCAGCACCAGACTACAGAATCTAATGCGGAATCAATCATAATCCGCAGCCAAGCGCTGCTGCGGCTTCAAAAATAACGCACAGACTCTTTTCTGAGTGCATATTAAGTCTCCTTGCACCTGACAATATCTGGATATAAATCAGTAATGTGCCAAAATCTTACTTCGTAAAAGGCTGTCTGTACTTTTATTATGCAGCCACATTGTTAATGATCGAAATACAAAATAAATAGTGACCCCCCCTTGCTATTGGCTGATGCGTTTCCTCCAGCAGCTGAGTGAATAACAAAAGGGTTACGGCTGCAGCAGCAGTTAGTCTTTGACCCCAAATATTAATTTTTTTTCTTTGCAAAAGACGATAAGAGGTTAAGTTCAGGGTTTGTTGAGCGGGTCCTGGACCGGTGTATACATCCTTACCCCCTGAGAGAAGTAGAAGGCAGCAATGCCCAGGGGCCAGAAGCAGCAGAGCATGGAGAAGATGGCCAGGCCCAGGTGGTCCCGCGGGGGGATCATGACGAAGTTGTCCTCGCTCTCGCTGTCAGTAGAGCAATCGCTCTGTGAGGGAGAACACAAGACACAGAGAAGCTGCCATCAAAGCTCTGGGGCTGGAAAGGGGCCCACTCTTAGCTTTCAGCTTGAACTCGGGGGGCTATTAAACCCATAATGCTGTCTAACAACGTTGCGGCATGAAAAGGCGAACCTTTCTCTTTTGTTGTGTGCGACAATGTGTATGTGTCGGGTCAGATTCCTTCAGTTCCTAAAAGACAATGATGCATTTATGCAAATGAGTGGGTTTTGCATATTGAAATGTCCCCCATTATGCATGAAAGGCTAAACGATGAAAGCAGTACAGCATATTAGGAATTTGTGGATGATAACGGCAATATTACTCCGGCTGAATTTTTCAACTCTGGATTTTCGCTCCATTTACATTGGCGAAACCTGTAATCTTCTCATACTTCAGCAAGACCTTCTGAAGATACCAGAGGGAACAGAGAAACTCATATCTTTGGAGCGGTGGGCTGAAGAACGGTCGGTGTTCCTCAAGGGTTAGAGGCGACAACAGCTGACTTCCCTGCAATCGATAAAAACTTGTCATGTCGAATGCAGAGCTATTACCTTGTATAGCCCACTCCAGCATCAGAGCCATCTGCCACAGCGTGCTACTCGGAATAAATATTTCAGTGTTTATTTTCCAGGGAGTTATCTAGCTTTTAGAGCACTTGCCCTCAAGTGTAAATATTTCCACCCCCATAAGAAGCCATTTGGGTATCACGGTTTCACGCTCCCTCACCACAGTGTGTCTGTCACAGACCTACTCAGTATCCTCTGTACATATGCTCATGTGCTAAATACTCATGCTTATACATGCAGTGCAGTCGTGTTGATACCTCCAGCAGGTTTTGGCTTCTTCATAAAAAAGAATGTTCTCCTAAGCCACTCGAAAGGCGTTCGCACTGATAAATCAATGTAAAGCGATTCTGTAAAGGAACTATGCAAGTGCATGTTTGTGGAGAAACGTGCCTCGTGGCCGTTCCCAGCTGGCACCAGTTTAATATAAAAACCGCTGCGTCACAGCCGTAGGAGGCTGATTTATTCCAGACGCTCATGTTCAATTTCAGCGTTGCCCACAGACATGCCCACAGCCCCACACTAAGTTATACTGTAGTTCCAGGCACCCTACTTCCCATCCAGTGTTGGGAGCAGATTGTCAGCCCACACCAGGTTGGATCCAGCCAGGCAGTTGGCACATGCTGATGCTCAGTTGCTGGGTACAACTGTTCAGAAGAGCAGCGTAACGCAGCAGGTGAGCAGCTGCCCTTGAAATGTCGTGGACTCAGATTCTAGTAAAGGAACAAACCTTCTAACGCAAAAAATAAACTGCTCACTAGTTCCGTCCCTTGTTTCATAGCCATATTTGTTTCATAACACCCACAAGACTGCTGAAGCCACACCACAGAGCGTGTGGATGGATGGATGGATGGAGGGATGGACGGATGGATACTCAACCCGTACAAGTAAGAACACAGATGCGAACACGAGTTTCTATGGGTCGGTGAGAGAAAACTGACAAACCTAAACACTCGCTGCAGACTTTCTTAAGTTCAAAAGCCACATCTCTACCGTGACTAGTATTCATCTTCTGTATGGCTTTCTCACTGTGAACTGTGGATAATGTTCCTCAGCATGTTACTCCTCAAAGGCCAAGTTAAATGTAGCAAAACATCAAATGTTTCTCAAACATCAAAAGCCACCGCTGAGGTTTCATACACCATGGCAGTACAGAAAATATTGTTTTCATTTGTATAACGGTTTAAGATTAACATGTGATGCAAGTTATTAATGGTATTTAACCTTATGTGGCTGATCCACCAACTGAAAACTTTGGGGTTGCTGCCACTATGTGCTGCCCTCTGAAGGCAAATGAAGCAAAATGGTCCCATTTGGGTCAGCTGCATCTGCCCTTGTCACACCGGCTGGCAGGGCGTCCCCTGCTCATCTGGGCCATGAGGATTTGTGTTCTGTCAACACCCATGAGCGTCCTGACAGATAACAACGGATTAACAGATCGCTTCGCCCTTGCGAGATGACAGGGGAAACAAGGAGAAGACAATGTCGTTTATGGGGTCGATTGCCTTCTTGGGGCGCGCGGGAAAGACAAGCATCGTCCCCGTCCCGTTTGTCCCGTCCTGCTCCGGTGCTTCATCTAATCTCACTGATGGACACCTGCCATGTTATGGTTGTCATTCGGCCTTTTGCTGGTGTTGTCGCTAGTCAAGATGACACAACTCATGCGAGGGAGCACAGTCTCTGCGCTGGTTTTTTGGCTGGAGGCTGTGTCACCTATGAGTTATCCCCATCATCCCACCCTTGCCCTTAGCCATAGTCTGTGCAAATGAACAGCCCTCAGGCAATTCATTTATTAGTCTACCGACACCCCATATCAGACCGAGGTGGAGATGCTATTGGGGAAGAATGAATGGAAATGGATGTTCAGAGCTGGAAATAAATGAGGCAATTTATGGAGGACAAGAGGAAAGTCGGAGAGGCGGGAACAGAGGGGATTCATACACAGAGCCCATAAAAGTGGACCAGCCAATTAGGTTCCAGCGTCTGCCTATATGACAAAATCATTTTGCTTCACGAAGCAGCCTCATCCAGACAACCTTAAACAGGGCATTCTTCGCAGCACACACGCCTCGTATTACGTAGCAACAGGTACTCGCTGATCAACGGCAACGGGCTTGACGGGAGGAAACGCATCAATCTATCTTATACATGCCATATGCAGGCTGACTGACGCCAAATCGAAATTCCATTTGAGCTCACCTGCAGTTTTCCAGTTATTTATGAGGCCTACTGATGGATGGCCCCAGTCCACTGTGCCATATGACACATCGTGCATGATGGGAACTCATCTGAGCTTCTCAGCTGTAACACAGCGTTTTACCCTGGGAGCTGCTTGCGAAATTGCATTTTTACTCATTGTTTGGGACAGTAAAATTCCTGGCCTTGTGTTTAGCCCTCTTGATGACCAGCGACAGAGTGGGATTGTTTACATGTTTAGAGATGCAAGGATCCGTTCCTTCTGCGGTAAGAGGTTGCAGCAGAGGCTGTTCGGTAGATAAGGCTCCTCTCGAGCCACGCGCGTCCATTTGCGAGAGGCCTCTGAATGAACGCAGCACACAGGTCTGCTTGCCAGATATTCCTCCGCTCAATCTACTCCCTCACTGATCTATTTTACTAGTAATGCAGCACGTCCAATGGAGCTGCAGGGAAGGATATGGTTAGATCAGGACTGTGAGCACTAGGCCTGTGTGCACACACAAGCATATACGGAAAAAGTATTACTGCCGTGTGCGGGGCAGCTCTGCCAGTGAATCCAGGACCCCGCGTTTGCTGCACACAATTTTGCAGGGTGACTCGTGTGACGTGATTATTCAGAGCTATACTTCAATCGGCAACGTGGGGGCAAATCACTCCCCACCCATTCAATGACATGACGCAGGATTTAGGATGAAAGCTTGATCTCTGATCGGCTTATGTTCGGATCAGAGGACGGGTGTGCCGGCCCAGATCAGGGGGCCCACCTGTCGTTTTTCACCTCACGTAGACCGGCTAAGTGACTTTCAGATCGAATGTATGGCGCACACAAAATGCCATCTGGGCGTTGCGTGCATTTCGGCGTTGCCCTTGCACAGGATCTTTTTGTGCGCGGAGGTCAGTTGAATGAAGACAACCGAAGCAGCTCGAGGGAAGCAGCAAGTCCGGCCCCATAAACTCTACACAATACGCCCAACGTCAAAGGCCTCTTGTGTCTGTCGTACTAAGCTGCCCACATCTTGACAGCACATCCCAGGGCTGGTAATATTGATTAAGCTATGAGATCAGAAGCGCATTTGCTAATGATCATAAGCTTCATTCCAGTTGAAGCCTCTTTTTGCCTCCTCTATTACAACATCCATTTGTTACTGAGACACGGTGTTAGTAATCAACAAAATGTGAACTAAAGGTTTTTGTTCATGAATTGAGACCAGAACGCTCTCTTCCGTTTTGCTAATGTGTCATTTACTTTCGACTCATCCACCGGCGATGTGCTGCCTACCTTGGAGGCCCTGCACAACGATGCCGCCATTAGAACCCACGTGTCAATGAGACCACTGGCTTCCCACTCACGGTGGGGCATCAAAGTGTCTTCATGAGCGGCTTTTAAATCAAAACAAACCTGATGCCCTCAGCGGGAGTTGCTGAGCACTTTGTCTCTTATTTCTGCTGCTGCCAAGAATAGAAATCATTACGTTTATTTACATGTGCTATTTGTTAGGCTGCCGCCTGTGGTTTTGACAAGTGCAAAAATAATGTAGATGGAAGAGAAAATAAAGAAACATATTGGCAAATAGAAACTGTATAGGGTGTGACTTTTTACATTACACTGAGTCTACGGGATAATGCAAATTCTCCGATCTCATACATCTGGTTTATGATGGATAGCCAAGGTTAATGCATGTAGGAGGCAGTGCAATATTGTTTAACCATGCATAATCCAAGAACGGAATATGAGATTTTTATATGAGCAGTAGCTGAACCTCAAAATTGTGAAAGCACTAGTGGACTTTAGCTTAAAGGAAAACCCACTTTGCTCCAGCTTCAGGGGTTTTTTCTGTCTTGTGAAATTGATAGGATTTCTCAAACATTTAACAATGTTAATTTCCCTAGAATTGCTTTCCCCGGCAGCCTTTTTTAATTTCCACACCCCGTTTTAGAGCGAGTTTGAAGTGGTCCTGCAGCCTTGGTCAACACTGTCCATCCATCTTTCATTTATAAGTCATTCGTCAAAGTATCGCTCACCTTCCCCCTAAGGGCTGGCAGGAGATCTCCTATAACTCACCACTACTACTCCTCTCAAAGGCAGCTAACCGGCGGTTTTTGTCTGCTCGCTGCAGAGTACGGCAGGAGTGCTGCTTTTTCTCTCGACCATACCCTCACCCAACATCCTGAGCTGCCCATCCAAGGCGGGATAGGTCAGCACAATTTTCTGAAAGGTTCAGGCAAGAAACCTTGAGAACATATCTGGAAAAAAAAGAGTACAGTTTATAAATCTGTCTGTAGTGTGAAATTGGGGTTTATCTACTGGACTTTGGAGGTGACTGAAAGAGGCTTTTAAAGGTTGCCGCTGTAATGGGGTTAAAAATGAAGGACCTTAATACATATTATGCCACACCCCATCCATGGTATCGCTGTGAGAATAGAACATCGCCACCGAAACACCGGGATAACAGCCTTTGTAATAACTTAATTGTGAACACGCAGGTTTCAAATCAGTATTTAATTCTCCATAGTGAGAGGGAGGTGAAGGGAGGCTGGGTGAACCTGGCAGGAGGACGGCTGACAAGCACCTGGAGCTATACTGTTAAAATGAACATTGTGTCTGGGATTTTCTTATTTTGCTCATCACAGATATTTTTTGTGGATCATTATTGTTCTGCATCTCTTTTTAAAACAGACAAACCATAAGATATATCATTTCTAAATGTGAGAATTAGACTTCATGAGGATTTTCATTAAATACCCCCACTTTGGCTTGTGAGGCCTTTTCTTTTCTCAGGAGAACAGAATTTGGATTTCGTGAGCCCTGCGACAGCTGAGCAGCAAGAGCGCGGAGCCATCATGTGGTTTTCTTCACAGTTGTATGTTGGCTTGTGCTGCATTCAGTTCTCAGCCTCCATTGCCCCTTATTTGCCAGTTTCACCAGTTACAGCCTCGGTCCCCGTTTAGACTGTCCGAAGCAACGTCAACTTGTGAATTCATTTGCGTTGTTTCATTTATTTCTTTTGCCTTCAGCACTCCGTCTTGTTTTCTTGTATTAAAGATTGAATTTATATATTAAAAAAAGTATATATATAGTCTGTTTTGCTTGTGAGTTTATCTGTATAATATGTAATAGCTATAAAAGCCGAATGAGTGGAGGTAGACAGTCACGGAGAATTAAAAAGCAACTAATGAAGGAAACTGCTTTGTTACGTTGTGTTATGATAACTGATGTTAACTACTGAAGTAACTGTCCATTTTAATGTGATTTGGTGATATTTTAGAAAATATGAGTGTAAATGTTGAGGCTGAGGAATGCATAAATCTTGCAGTTTAATGGTAATTAAATCTTTGATTCATGAGAATTCACCTTAGAAAGGATTGTAAGGCTGTATTTGCTTTTCATTATTATTTTAGCATTGGGGGATAAAACAGAAACATCTCAGCACCATCCGTGCCCCTGCCTCCTGAAGAAGATGATCACGTTTTTGGCCTGTCTGTACCCTGTGTCCGTCTGCCCACCCTGCAGTTTCCAGGCTTGTTTCGGATACCTGGACCCAAAATACAGGTAACCCGTGTTTTACGCACTGAGTGCCTTCCTGAAAAAACTGTACATGCGCATCAAAACTGCGCATACCGGGGGGGTTATTTGCCATTATTCTAAAAGGGAAAAATAATGATGTGTTCCCAACCCACCTGAAATCCCCAAACCAACTTTCCCAACTGTCACTAAAACCCTGTAAGCACCTTGTGGCATGTGCAGCACCACCCCACACAGCAGCAATGACCCTGCACAGCGGTGTGCTGCGGCGTTCGCTGTGCAGCAACCACGCTGCACCACACAATCGAACACTGGAGAAACTGCACTGGTTAGCACAAAATTTTTCATAAAAGGGTAAGTGAACAACTTAAAATAAACAAACAAAACAATTTATTATAACAAAATCTTACTGCATGCACGAACAAACTCTGAGTTGTGCTGGATGACTTGCCTATTTCAATACTTTAATAACTTCAAATATTCAGTTCTACCTTATGTGCTTTTCAAGCTTTACACCGTCTTTTCATTTTTTTTTTTTTTTTACAAGTTCTTCTACCTTTCTGGCCCCATTTTGCTGGATTAGTTTATTTATGATATTAAAATAGAAACACTGCAAAAATGCACAGAAACAAAGCAGATGCTAGCAAAGTATGTCCCTTACATCTTGCCGTACTTCACTGTAGTACAAGGCATAAAAATGTGGGTATGTATGAGAGAGGAAAAAGGTCCTCTTATAACATACTAAGTTAAAATTTCTAGATTTCTTGTAGACAGATGTACTGCAATGTGGCTCTGGGTAATAGCGGGATATTTGTAGCACAAACCGTGAGCTGGAATGAAAAGATGAGCTATGTTATGAGTGTAAAGGGTATAGCTGCAGTACTGCTAGGTACAATGCAGCTCTAGTATCTCCTTTTCCGTATCGCCCATGTGTGGACTGAGTAGGTGCGTCCAGCGCCACAGATCTCAGGACGTCTCTAGTAAAACATTCTCTGCAGCGCCCAAACGCTGGGCTCTGAGCCTTCCTGCAAAAGCCAAACAAGGTGCCAAAACCCAGATAAAAGCTCCCTCGAACACTTTCATCTCCTCCCCAAGAAAAAGGAATGGAGGAAATCTGCAAGCATCAAATTAAAGGGAACACAGCAGTGGATGCCAGTCTACTGTCACACCTGGCCTCCCTTTCCAGAACCAGCCTTAGCTCTACTCGCCTTATTTATTGAGAGCTACAGCTAATGAGGAAGAGGGAGCCAGGATTTGGCAACACACCATCTGTGTAGGCATAATATAAACCTAATGCCTTAATGCTAATCAGGTACATTTTTCCAAGTCCGTGTACAGTTGCTCCTCAAGCTTTCTTTTATGTCTAAGCAACATACCAGCTTTTTTTGCTTATCGTTTCAGGAAGCACAGAAAGGCTTGCTTGAGCGATTTGGCGGGTGACCATGGTCTTTTTCTCAGATGGTTCAGGAGATGTATGGGCAGGTGGTCCGAATTCAGAAAGCACCAAGTACAGATCAAAAGCACTTGCTGTAGAAAATCAGATGCAACGGGTTTTGCGGATGTTGACGCGCTTTCGCTCGAGAAGTGTGCTCACAAGAAGGTGGTGGTGGGCTAGGAGCAGAAACAAGAACAGAAGTCAAGCTGCTTGCCTGGATTCCCATTGTGCCACTGTCTGCCTAGTCTAAGACTTCTGAAATGCAAAGTTACATGAGCATCAGAGAGCAGCAAGTAACCTCAGTGCAATAAGCATGTGCTTCAAGAGTTGCCAAAAATATCGTCTTTTTTTAAACACGGATCGCACAATGCAGTTTGATAAAATGCACAGGCTATCGGCATGATTCATCCTCATTATAAAGGGTGAGAATGCAGAATATTCACTGCAGCGGGCTGTGAGCACAATGACTCATAATTTCCATCGGCAGCACAGGCAGTTCTCCGAATATTTAGGGTATGAGAAAAACCTCTTAAGTGCTTCCCATCGGGCGCTAATATTTAACAGGTGATATCCTCGCTCTTTAAAACGCTCCCCGGTCTCCGGTATGTTTGCATTCAGTAGCCGTACCAAGTTTGGATCCAGCCATAGGCCGCTGTGCCGGAGACGGCAGCTGACGCACGTTAATTGATTTGTTATTTACTGCGATGTGAGAAAAGGGACGCTCCAGAGAGACGCGCTGGAAGACTGACGGACGAGCCGCCGTGAGGAGCGGCGCAGCACGGAATGGCTGGATCCGGCTGCAAAGGCACTCGCTCAGATGAGACGGCGACTCTCCCCACGAAATTAATTTCCATGCTCGGCTCGATTGTATTAGATGAGAACGTAGACCTGTAGGGTGAGCTGTGTTTGGACGTGGCTGTGATTTAATAATCCACATATCCCCCTGGTTCTCATTTCCAGGGACTGCCACTACATGACCTTTGCTGGGCACTGTGAACTGTACTTCAACATTTTGTTAAGGAACTGCATCATCTGTTCTACTGTTACTATTAGGAGACAACGCTACCGCAAGCAAGGCTACTTTTTTGCTGACCAGAGACTCCACGTCAAAATTTCGGCTGAAGCTGTGTCATTTCTTCGCTTCAGCATTTCTTGATATCAGATATGGAACATCTTTTTTGATAAAAATGCTGTGAAGCTTCAGTCTGGGCTCCCCGCACGAATATCCTAGAACCGGACACTGCACTTTTACCGTCAATCTGTTTTCGTGCGCTTGCCACGCGAGAAGCGATGCGCTGCGGCCGGTGCAAAAAAACGTGACCTGGCTGCGTAGGAAGGAAAGCGTTAAGCCAGGAGCTGCCATCTGCACCTCCATCTCAGATGTCATGACTGCACAAAGCTTTGAACTCCGTGGAACCCGTCGGCCAAATATCACACCCAGCAGCAACTGTATATGTACAAATGGGGGCTGAGTCTGACGGCTCCCTTCCCATCACGCACCACGAGTCCATCCAGCCTTTTACGTGACACCTAATTACAAAGCCCCCCAAAACTGAACAAGAATGCTAATATCCGTAATTCTCATAATCACCACCATTTGCCTCAACCAAAACCATCATATTAATATGAGGGGAGTTACTGTTGCATATTATAATCATCATTACAGAGAAGTGAGCACTAATCACAGTCATTTTTTTGTAGAAAATAAATTGTATAATGTGTTATTATTCAGATATATGGTATCTGACTGAACAAACACTGAAAGACTTGTAAATGGACCCTACTCCTCATTTTGTTAAAAGCACGACGTATTCACTATTAATAATGCCTTTTTAAAGCCGGTTTTAAGATGTAAGCCCGGTCAGTTCAGTGTGCGACAGCTTTTAAAACTGGGATTAAAGTGAAGGATGTCACTTTTTATGGCAGCACTTTTTTTTTTTCCCTCAAGTAGAAGACAGGGCACAGTCAGTATTCCTCACATATTAACTCTAATATTAAGAGACCCAGCGGTACTAGAAAACAGGGGAAAAAGAAAATTGACAAGGAAACACCACATGTGCTTCCACTACTCCAGCCCAGACTGAGATGCCAGAAACAGTTGAGGATCTGAAAAGGTGGTCCAGCTACACGCACATTCACTTCCCTTCTCAGAGAAGAAGCATTAACAGGATATCTCAAAGTGTCAAGTCACTCAACTTTATTAAGTTAATGTTTGTAGATTCCTTATTGAGCTACCTTTTGAAGCAGGAAAGTACCACGGTAAAACCTCGTGAAGACGAAACAATATTTTCACCGAGCGCAATAATTGGTTCTAGCATGAAGACAGACTCCTTTGTTTCTCAGGTCGGGAAAGCATAAATTCCTTGGAGGCATTTGCTAAACACACTGTTTGTTCTGCCAGCGCACACTGGATGTAAGCTCAATATAATCCAGCTTCTGGAGGGTTACCGTGCTTTGTTCTAATATCTGGTCTTAAAGACTCAACCTGATTGTATCTTTTTATTTTATTTCTAACATTTCATATGGCAACGTTTATTTCAGAAACTGTTCTTCCTCTACTGCCGGAAGAACGACACTTTCCTTTGCGTGTAACACTGCAAGTCACTTTGGAGAAAAGCATCAGCTAAGTAAATAAACATAACTTAAACGTGTGGCATCTGTCTGTAGACCAACGTAGGTACCCTTAAACTGGAAAGAAATGTTTAGAAATTGGAGATTAATGGCTTCACATTCATGTCAGCTATCCTGCAAATTCCCACACTCTTATTTTTTCTGTGATATTCGGTAACTGAATCGCGTTGCGGTAACTTCTACGAATACTGCACTGAAGCAAGGAGGGGTATGAGCCCTCATCTCCCGTCAGATCGCTACCATAATGCTCAGTATTGTTACTCATTATTACACCGATCTCATAAGGGTATGAAATGACACTTCAGCAGACTCTGTGACTAAAGGAGCTGGCAGTGTGAGGGCCCCCAGCACTGCCCTCAGTAATCCCAATGCCTTGGCCGTGTTTTGGATCACCACCAGTGGCACGTGGTAAACGCTGCAGAGGCAGAATACCCTTATAGGATGCGACAATATTCATGGAGGATGTACGTGATCGTAAATGAGGCCCCACCCCACCCCTCACCTCATATTCATGGTATTCCTCTTCTTCCACCTCGTAGGACACTGTTTGGATCTTCACATCATTCTCCCCCAGCAGCTTGGCCTGCGGGTCATCAGTTGTGGTACCCTCAGCCGGAGACTCCTTTGACTCTGTGAAGGTGGTCTCGCAGCACTCACTTTTGTAATCCTTGCCCTTGACGCTGACGTCGTCCTTGTACAGGATGAAGTTGGGCCTGTAGAAGGCCTCCACGGCCAGGTGCAACGACGTGGCATCCAGCAGCTGAGCTTTGGCTTTGCCCCCACCACCACTGGCCACAAAGTAGTTAATGATGTTTTCCTGGTACTGACTGCTGGGGAAGTCTCCTCGGTAGCCGTAGTCCCCCTTGACAACATGCTTGCTGGTTTTGTCCAGCAGTGGGTTTTGCAGTTCGCTGAGGCTCTCCATGGCGGGGGCTGGTGTTGACGTGGCCGAGTAGAGGTGGGAGGCTGACGGTGGACGTGACGAAGTGCTATCAACGTTCACCAGCCTGGGAGCTGTGAAAGACAGGACATCTGGTTAACAGAATATGAATAGCCATTACAGCTAAGGGTAGATAGTAATTTTGAGTCCTGGATTGTGGGAGAACTGTCAGTGCTTAGAGAAGCAAGTCACAGTTAAGTAGAAAAGTTTGCGGTGATGGGGTCTTAGGCAGTATAACAGTGGAAAATTCTGCATTGGGTACTTCTGCATAGCAAAGCTGCTTTCAGAAACCTAATAAATATTTTGAATGGGCGTGAAAAGTTATTTTTTCAACTAAGGCAAAGAGTTTGTGGCTTTCCCCAGTGTGTCGTGTATCCTCTGAAAATGTAGTTAGAATAAACGCTTCGACCGTGCTACCGATTGTAGTCTCAGAGTTCCACTCCCTTTATATATCACCACCTGCCAACTGTGGGCCTCTGCGATTTCATGACAGGTTTCAATTAACTTTAGTCTCTTTGTCATAACTTTGGCATAATTTAGCGGAGTGCGGGAATCCTTTCTGGTTTTCCGGGGGATTTTGCTGAGATGGGCTGGAATTGTATTTCGTACATTTCGACAAAATGCCCAGATCTAATCTAGGAGCTCTGTTTAGCTTTGTCTCTGACAAACACATGCTAATATGGGAATTGCCAGCAGCGCAGTCCAGTGTCTGATAGATGCGATCAGGGTTCGGGGCACATAGCAAATGAAGATGTATTTTCAGCATAAATGAGGAAACCACAATACGTCTGATCGTGATTCACAGATCCTCTGCAGCCCCCCACTGATTTCATGGAGAAACCTGCTGCGGAACAGCATCAGATTTGAACATTATCCTTATTAATTAACTATAAAACCTGGAACAACACAACATAAGAAAGACTCATAGGGGATGGGTTGCTGGAACATTTTCTGTCATTGACTGCTGCATACAGAGATGAACCAGAGATTTATAAAGGAAGAACACATTTGCTCTTCGTATTCCGTGTATACTTATCGCACGCCTTTCCACTCCATTTCCACAATAATCATAATCATTATTTTCTGAATAGTTCTGTTCTGCAGAGGTGAGATTAATGTGTGTCTTCCGCCTGTAATAAAAAGATGGATGTTCAAGCTGCTCTTTCGGAAATTTGATCCTCAGTAAACACATTTCATGTTTATTTTTCAAAAGCAACTGTTGTGTAACTTGTAAGAATGCCCGCAACTCGTAGCAGTTCCCCGTCAACGTTCAGCTCTCACAGTTAGCTGGCGCTTGGCCTACGTGAAGTTTTGGTGAACTATCGAAAGCGCCCGAGACCTTCTTGGACCCGGCGCGGCATCCGGTACGTGCCAGGAAAGGAGGAGGGTCAATCTGCTTCTCCGTAGTTCTCGTGCCGGCTTTGCTACGAACAAAATAAAGGTCGGTTTTTCTGGGTTTACTGAAAATGGTACTCAGTAGTCCCTCCTCCCTTACCCGTGCACGTACCGTGGACTGGCTATGTCTCATTTTGCTGGTGTTATTCCGCTCCACTTCAGGAGCTGTATCTGGGGAGAGACGCAATTTGACTCAAAAATGTGTCTTGGCGATGTTAGTTGATGGAACCACTTGAGTCTGGGCTTATAGATTAAAACGTAACAAACTGCAAGGTATTTTTAAATGGTGTAAAGATTTAAAAAAGCAAACAACGACTGTGCCTTCACAACCAAATCAATGATCATCGGTAGATGCCCCTTTAGCGTGAAATCGTTTCTGTTGTTTTAAGCGTTTCATTTTTGGCCTAATCCAGTGTGCCACACAGCATGACAATGCACACCTACCTCTCTCCATAGCAGACAGGAATTAGCATAAAAATAACCGGCTGCTGCTGTGAAACTCATCAGGTCCGTCTCTGGGGAGATTGATGAAAAGAGCTTCTTGTACGGCAAATGAGTCTTTCTCGGTCCCACTTACAGGGGTTGCGGCTCGCAAATATCTCCTTAATCCTTCAGGTGATTGTCTCTATCCTCACTACTGTTTCAGACAATTAAAAGACACGGCGTGTCGCACTACCTCCTCTTGTGTCGTACCACTATATGGGGATGGGTGAGGTCAGGGGCTCTTGGCCAGCGAACAGTGGCGTCTTTTCTGACCTAACATCACGGGACCAACAGGCATCTCTCTTGCCTTCACATCAGTCAGCTTTTTGCAGCTTACAGCTCAGCCTGATATGTCATTCTATGGGAAAAAAAAAAAAAAACTGCTAGAAATTAAAACTGCCACTCCAACAGCGGGGAAAATCTAGTGTTTTTTTACCTTAGAGAGAAAAAAAAATAGTTTGGACTTTGCTCATGTTTCAGAACATTGATTTCAGCTAGCCATAGCTCTTAAGAAGACATCTGTCTGTACATTGGCACAGCTGGCCTTTGGCGACCCCTGGAGAGTTGAGATTTTAGTGTGACAAACTTTATACTGCATTTACATTTACAAACTACCTTTACATGTATTCATTCAACAGGCGCTTTTCTCCAAAACAACTTCCAGTAACACTTAGCTGACACCTTTGTCCAGTGTAACTTTCAGTGGGAGGTACAATACAGTGTGGTACCTATAATCATTCACTCATCTATACGTCAGACTAATATAAAACACGCTCACAGACACACACACACACACACGCTAAACAGAGTATAGGCAACTTAGAGTTATCACTCAGCATGAAACGGTTGTTTTTGGGTCTGCAGGGGAAACCCACACAAACACAGGGAGAACATGCAAACTCCACAGACTGAGCAGGGATCAAACCCACATGTTCTCATCCCATCCATGCTGGCGCTGTGAGACATCGTCACTCTTCGCTGCACCTCTGTACGTCCCGCTAGTTCAGCTTGAAAGCAAGCAAACTCACTCTATAGTGGTTAGCATATGAAAACGCTGCAGATATCACTAGTCACTCACAAAATCCCAGGTTTGCTAATTAAAATATGAGGTGTTCTCCAGAAAGCCACTGAGCAGCTCGGTTGCCTTGAAAAAGTACCTGCTGGAAAACTGCTGCCCACTTTTGAGCCCCTGCTGAATTGCTTTGTGTTCAAGACTTCTTCTTACTGGGCCTCCCTTGGCACCTTGCTGGTCCTCTAACCATTCAATTCAGGGGTGTTTTAAGGCTGCCTCCTCTTTTAAAATCCACTCTTTTTCACTGCTGGAAAGTGTGTCGGGCCCAGGAAGGCTGGTCCCTGAGATGCCATTTTAATCGTGAACCTGTTTGCCTCGCTTGAGCCCATAGGCCCCGAAGGGGGCACCCAAACTTGAGTTCGCCGCAGTGCCTGCCATGGAATTGCAAAGAAATCAGGGTGAGGAGAAATGGCAAGAAGCGAAGTCAAAAATGTTGTTTACCTGAAGATCTTGTATTAGGGTGCTTAAAATGTGCGGGTAAAAAGATGTCTTTGTTCGTATTCACTTTCACAATGAGAAAACCAATAAAAATGGTACGCAGGCATTGCACTATCCACCTCAAACCTGATGCAACACGATCTTCCAGTTTTTTTTTTTTTAGTGGCCCATCACCCAGAGGTCTTCATGCCCTGCTATAAAAATAAGACACTGGGCACACTATCTGCATTATTACTATTATGCTTGAGGGCTGAAAGATTTGCAGGAGCTCCTGAAAATAAATGTGTAGTATCAGCCATAGCACAGATGCTGATCGAATTCCATCCAGCTCTCTGTTATTTACATAACACTTCATTATGATATTGATTTGCAAAGGCAGGATGCCCAGGAGATCACAGTACTTAACTAAATGTCTTCTTCGCTCTGTGATCAACAGACCAGCAAACACTTGAGCATTATTGTAGATCTCCTTCCTCCAGGGTATAACCTCAGCAGCCCTCGGTGGAATTCAGCCTCATAACCTTCAGACTGTTATTGAATCTGCTGCTATAAACACCTCCTCACATGCTGTCTCCTCACATGTGACTCATTCCCCCATTTCCCACTAACCACAGTAAACTTGAATCTTCTGTTCTGCGGACCCCTCGCCACCTCTGGAGCGAAGCAGTGATGAAAATCCTTTGTGTTGCATCGACCTGCGTTAAAAGTTATCGAGGACGTCTCTATTTTCAGGGCCAAAAGATGGATAACGTTGCATTATGCATGCACTTTCGCATCTTTAAGAGCGTTTTTTTACCTCCCCCCCACCCCAGTTACTGCGGGTGCATCCCTGTTGAAGAGCTTGTTAAATCTGTGTGGGCTCAGTAGAAAATTTCAGTGAGGCCCCTGAGCAAATTTGCAGTGTGGCTGAATAAATTTGCAAAGTATGCCGTCAATAGCTCTGAAACGGCTATCACCGGTGGATAGCAGATGTTGATCCAGTGCATTCCGTGGTGCATGGTTTATCAGTCACTGACCAACATTCCTCAACACTCTACAGTGCAGCTAAACCATGCCCTGGGCCATTTTTGCAGCCAGTCCAGTCCAGTGCTTCTTTTACCCCCCCAAAAATATTCATACTGAATATTCATACCCTTCAACAACCCAAGCATGGGATGAGAAACACTGCCTGTTTGTTTCCTTTTCAGCAAAGTCTTAATCCAACACCCTTCACAAGCAAGATCACCTGAGATCATTTGAGACCCTGGCACACAAACGCACAAAAAGCCCCCTTCAGAAACCACCCACAGAGCTACAAGTGACAAGGGCAGTGCCACTAAGGGGGACACATTCAATGAATGACTAAACACTGCCATTAAATTTTAATCCGTTTCTGCGCCCAGCAGATGAGATTACTTCAAACACAATTTCCCTCTTGTAAAATCTTATTTTCTCTTCTTCACAGAGCAATTCTGTCCTGAAATTTCGTCAGTGTTTTAAGGAAATTCCCTCAGAAGGATGTTTCTTTTCAGCGGGGGTTTGCTGAGGTCCAGCACGACCACCTGGCCGGGGTGATGTTTGTAGGGTCTCAGAGTGCTTCTACAGGACTGTCCCCTCTCTAAAACGCACTTGTACGACAGGAGCGACTTCAGCCGGACACACCTTTGCAGGACAAACATTCGACTTTTATGCTGGAGAACATTTAAGGCATTTATTATTTATACCGACATGTTTAAATGGCAGAACTCAGATACTGCACCTGCCTATGGCCAGTGACAAATGTCACATTAATAACTTTTATCTGTGGTAAATATGCATAATTGAAGCCCCCCATGATAAACTCAATTGATCTTTGCCAGTTAGTTACTTTTCATTTTTTAATTTAATAGAACACGTGCAAATTTGTTCGGAAATGTTAAAAACCAACTTTTGCAATGCTAAGGAGTAGCTTCAAGATACATCTATTACTTTAGCACCAATTCAAAAAAAAAATCAAATATAATGTCACAGATAAATATAAAATGCACATCAAATCTCCATCGTTGTGCTCATGTCTGCCAGGTAGAGAGTGACGGTGAAATCACTGTGTCTCACTCATCTGAAGGTTTATGCTCAGCTCAGTTTATTCTACCCAGAAATGTCTTCTCGGATCCTCCTCCCCCCCACCCACCCCCGCCAAACTCTAGAAAAATAACGTTCATGTCTGGCTCCTTTATTCAGACAGCGCAGCCGGACACCATGTTTCAACTACAAACGGGTTGTGCTCCATAAACACGCTTACATATGGAAACTTTCAGAGCGCACAGCAGACATTTTCAAACAGGCGTTGGAAGCTTTACCACGATTCGACGGGTTATATTTGGTTCGGGTACAGATCCTGCGCTCCCACGGCCAGTTGGTTACCAGTTCACTGACGGCCGCAGTCTCTACGCTGGCAGTTTTATTATTATTATTATTATTATTATTATTATTATTATTTTAAACGGATTTAAATGCCACCATACATTTTCCGTGAAAACAACTGAGTCCTACCTTTTATTCGCGCAGAATGCCGCCGCCGTGCCCATGTGAGTGTGTGAGCGCACGGCCGTGGCGAGTGTGTGTCCTCGCTCAGTGTCGCCCAGATGTGAGCGCGCTGCGGCGGCTCGCTGGACGGACCCGCATCTCTACGCGGCCACAGGCGCGGCTGCCCCCCGCGAGTGCCGAGCCCGGCGTCCGGCGGCGCTCATTTATCTCCGCCTTGAAAGAGGCATAAAACACGCGCGCGCGCGCGCGCACTCTCTCTCCCTCACTCACACACACACTCACACACACACACACACACACACACACAGGCTCGCGCGCAGTGTGCGCCACTGTGGTTAAAGTCGCTTTTGGTGCGAATCCCGGGCAGCGGAGACGACCACAGTGGGATCGGAACCCGTGTCCGCCCGGAGGTCCGCGCCGCGTGAGGGACACACAGGACGGAACGAGCTGAGCGCTGGTCACTCACAGCCGGCGCGAGGGCAAATTCAAAGAAAGACAAGAGATACGGAACGTTAAACGGACAGCACGGGTTCTGTACTGTACTCTACTGTACCGTTCTGCCCTGTACTGCCCCGCCGGGGAGAACTACAGTCCGCCAGAGTTCCGCCTTATTCGCATCTTCCTCAGAATAACCTTCAGATACCTTCAGAATAACATCAGAAGTTATGCGGAGTTGGTCGGTGTTCCCGCTCGGCGTGACGCGGCAGCGGTTCGGCGCCGGTGCGCGCGCGCGCTGTCTGTGGAGAACTAGGCTCCCACACACGTGCCCCCCCCCCCCGACCACCACCCCACTCGCAAATGAATGTGCACAAATGCACAACTTGTGTCCTGGTGGGAATACGGGTAGGTTCACACGGTGCGCTCGACCTGGCTGAGAGTGTCAGGTCGGCCACTGTGGCTTCAGCTCAAGCGCCCCGACCCCCCGCGCTGCCGCATTAACACCCGGTAAATATATAACATTTCTTCCTTCAGCGACCAACAGTGACTATCGAGTCTGTATTCAGTGGACCCCTTTTACCCAAAGAGACTTACAGCGGTTTTACGCCCTGCAACTGTGGCACAACACAGCAATGTGACGCGCGCGCACGGGGGACTTCAGCCACCAAGGCACCTAAAACACGCGATCGCCGCCAGGCGCTGCGCCACCGTGCCGCCTTCACCCCCCCCCCGCCCCCCCCGCATTTCAACATCGGAAAGTTAAACACAAAAGCCAGCGTAACCTCCCGCATAACTGAACGCGTCAGATCTTTTTTCCTTCTACACTCACTGTCTTTTAGTCAATTTTTATTTTACCCGGTTCATCACGTCTCAGATATTTACACATTTCCTTACCGAAAAGTGCAACGGGACGCAGATAAAACCATCTGGTTTAGCCTTGCCTGCAAACACTTGCATCTGTTAACGGTGAGATATGTACAATTTCAATTTATACATTAAAGCTGCAATGGTGTTTTTAATGGCCGTTTTCAGTGCTTTTCACTTCCTTGCAACCTCCTTTGAATCCGCTGGATCACACACTCCCTGACCCCAATCTAGTGAGTTTTGAATAATTTCTCTGTCTCCGATATGTGTCTTATTGATTCCGAGTGTGGGCCGCCGAATTAACCCCCGTGACCGTTCGGCAGGAGCCATTTCACAGACCAACTCAGAGAGACACGGGGCAAATTATGTGATCTCTTAATGCCAACCTGTGGCCGTGATCGTCTTTAAAGTCGCAAAAAGCCACGCGCATCGACGCCAGTGCGTGTCTTCGGGACCCGGTGTGTCCGGACACCCGGTGTGTCGAACTCCAAACGCAGTCCTGCCGAATCGATCACCCCGATCAATGAACCTGATCAGTCAGCTGCACATCCCAAAAGGCTCGAGGGTTATTCTTACCATTTCAAACGCAGTTTTTTCCAAGTAACATCTAGCAATGTTCAGTTCGCTAAGGCAACGACATGTATGCTGGAAAAACAAAAGAAAAATGTGTTTGTTGAGGGTATAATAAAATTCTGTGCTCTGTGGTGATCTGGATTTATCTTTATGGGATGGTGCTAGTTTCCAGCTTAAGGGAAAACGCTTCAACGCAGTCAAAGTCTGTGTTTGCTCAACGTGTTCAATGTGCTTAAACAGCTTTGCACAAATCAGTTTAGGAAAAGGAGATGGATGAACTTAAAAGCAAGCTTTAGTGGACCACTGTAGTACCGATGATAAAGCTTTGTGTTTGGTTTTGGATGAGTCGTTTTTGTTCGTTCAATGAAACGTCTGTCAGGGTTGTACATTAGCAGAAGCCCATCTTCGGTACTAATGGTGCATCGTGTAAGTAGCTTTGTTGAGCCGGCTGCTGCGACCTTCATTCCCCAAGTAAATCTGAAACAAGGAGCTCGGGAAAGTGCTGGAATCCACTTTATCCATGATGATGTCTTTTGACAGCAGCTAACTTGTTAGCGTGAAGCACCAGGCGGCAACTTATTACATATATTTTCTAAATCATTTCTTTGTCACCAGAACCAAATCAAATTCACTCTACAGTTGTATGCCGAGAACAACAGAGGAAAGTTTGAGAATTGTGGCATAAAATATTCGGGGACTGAAGAGAGAGGAGGAGGGCGAAGCTCTGGAATCCGGGGAAGGATAAACCTCTTGTTGTCCAAGGCCGCTCCATCTGCCTGCCCTCCAGGGATGTTGACTGCAGTATGAAGAGCGATTTGTAAAGGAGGGGAGTCCAAGCAGATTAATCATCATGACTGATATTCCTGACGGGATCAACCATGTTCATGTCAGTTGAAGAAAGTCAGAAAGCAAGTTTCTAAGTTTATGTATAAAACCCTAAAATAACATCCGCGTTTTGGCTATTTATCACCTTGCATTATCACTGCAGAAATAAAATAAAACAATTTCATATACGCTTCACACGATTCAGATGGGTCAAACAAAGTTTTAGTCGGTGGATTATAATTCCAAAATGTGGGAATCATTTAATAACTATTTAACTTGGACACGTCTGATAATTAAAACTGTGTGCACAAAGCGGTTCGTAACACGTTCCTTTGCGTTCTGTTTATAGTGTCTGTGAATCCAAACCTCCAGTTTAAACTCCTCTCGTCTCAGGAGCGCTTTTAATTTCGGAAAGCCGAGATAGAACGGCATCAGCTCTCGGTCTGACTCATGCTTTATCTCTCCCCGATAAGTGCTTATGTACGAGGCCTTAAAATATCCTGCGGTGTTCGGCCTTTATGTGTTTTTAGCAGCGAAAATGCACTCGCGGAGACAAACACGCTGCCCATGCAGATCTGCTTCGCTCAAAACAGTGGTGACGCAAATCATACCCGCAAGCCAGTATATATCTAACCAGGGACCCCAGTTTTGGCTTTTGCACGCAGTCTGCACTTTTTTGGCAGAGCCCATCAGATGCCAACATGGAAATGTAATGTTTCTCTGCTAGTGGCAAGGAACAGAAAGTCAGATGTGGTGAAAAACGTCCAAACTGGATCGGGCCCAGGGTTAGGGGTGCGACGCCGACGCTCAGCAGTGTACTTCTGAGATGACAAAAACAGCTGTAGTCAATACATTTGAACGTGGGTCCGAGAGGAACTTTCGCAAACTGTGATTTACTTTATTTCCGTGTCCGTAATATTGTTAGGGAGAAGCCCGGATCTCCACGGAGCAGAGAAACCAGAGCAAGTTCGCGAATTTGTGCCGGCCCTGGGCTGGCTGTGTTTGTTTCTCCCCTCTCGCCTTTTTAATAGGACCGTCGTGCAAGTTGGAAGCACCTGAGTGAAATGGGCACTAAGTTTCTGCCCCCACCTCCTGTGCCAAGAAAGATCGACACAGTTGAGGAGGACGCTGGAGCTTTTGGAGACTTTTTTGGGGACTTTGTTTGCCATCCATTATAGGTTGTGTGTGTTCGTATACTTTATGAGCAGCATGCTTATAGTTGCGTATATAGCTTTGTATATAGTTAGTGGCATCCTGTCTCTATTTGCATTTTTTGCTAGTTAGATTAGATTAGAGTAGTTAACATTCCCATTTTTCTTCTCCAGGTTTACGACAGACAGGTTGTCTTTTATTTTCTCATGACAGAGTAGGTAGTTTTTTCACCTGGGACATCCCTCAGCAACTCCCTCATATATATACAGTAACCATACACACACACACACACACACACACACACACACACACACTTTCAGTGTTATCGCTGACTTTCTCCGCAACAAACCCATTACTCCCTTGCTTTGTTTCCTGTGATGTTCCCTGGGTGACACATTCATTCAACGTCTTCCTTTTCGACGCTCCTTTCCCCCCCAGCAAACAAAGAGCTTAAACACCCAGAAGGGGTCGTAACACATTGCATTAAGGGACTTGTCGCGTTTCTTCCGCTTGGGCTTGAACAAGTCATGTGACTGAGGTGTGAAATCAGCAGCTGAAAAAACAGGTGCAGCCTAGGTGTCCACCTGCAGATGGGGGTGTAGATGGAAATAAAAAAAGGGGGTGGTTCTGTATGGCCACTTAAGTCGCCAAGATCTCATTTGATTAATATTTCAGAGTACCCTCGTAAATTAATCCAGAGCCCTTCCGGTTTATGTACCACTAAACGCCCTCATAAGCCGCAACAGATTTTCATACCTCTTGTTTTGCGTGAGGGGGAATGTTTGCATAACACTGATTTAGACATTCTTGTAATGCAAGCAAAACAGCGGAGTGACTATGACAGACTCAGCAGACGGTTCCTACGATGGAGGGATTTTATATTAATTGATTTGTAGCTCATGGAATTCAAAATAACGCCAAGGATGTAGTACAGTTGGAAGCGCTTTACTAATATGACAATTTTGATGATGACTGAGGTTTACTGACATTATTCCCACAGTTCTTGTGCTATATCTGTATCCTGATAACACTCTCTGAATTTGCGAATCTTTACAGGAGAAAAAAGTTTTTTTTTTTTTTTTTTTAGGATTCCAGAATGACTATCTCGCTGCACCTCCTTCTCTTTTTTTTAATCAGTTTGAAAGCAATAAATTATGACACAGACTTTTACTGGTATACTCTTCAAACTCCTCTGCCTTTTGAGTCAAGTTTGCCTCAAAACTTTCTTTTTCCAGTGTCCTTGGATTCTGAAATTAATCTCCATGAATTCACTCCCATTGTTTGCCGGATAAGTTTGATCCAGGGTGAAAGATGAAAAGTGGTCTCCGAAAGCCCGGAGACTGATGGAGAGGATTCATCAAATACATCCTAGATACAGCTCCATCTGTATCGCTAGAGACCGTGACTGCGGGACAGACAAAAAGACTGAAAACACAAAGGGATGCCGTTGTAATAGTCTGCATAATATCCAGGGGTTCTGGACCACTGGGCCAAGCGGTACGTTGGTTATTTCCAAAATCTCTGTCTGATGTGGTAATGTGTTGCCTCGGTGGCGAGCACTTATCTTATCAGAACGGATCGCTCCAAAAGCAGCGGACTGAAAACGACCTGTTGTTCTGCCTCATCTCCTCTCAATCAGAGTCCCGCTCAGTCTGTTTAGGTTTCACGTGTCGCCAGCGGGTGCGAGCCACGCGCTTGCTGGTAGGAGCGGGGACATCGTGGCTCTTGTTAAAGCCCCCCGCCTTGGTAGTGCCGCTCGCAATCCAATTCCCTCCCGCTCGGATGACCTCATTCTCTGCCATGGAGCATTAGGACCGCGGGCCATTATCCTCCGGCCTGCCTCTGTCAGGTCCGTCGGAAGATGAATGGCCCTAATAATGAGGACCTCATGAATAAAGCGTGAGGCCGCAACTCGGGGGGCAGTGTTGTTTCCATGAGCTAGCTGATGAGCTGTGTCTTTGGAATGTCACCTTGCGCTCAGATGGATGGCAAGTGTGCTGACACCAGCCAGCGTGCTCGCTGACGGGCAGACACACTCGGGGAAAGGGCGTCTCCCATCCAGCAGGCAGCGGAAGGCCACGAAGGAGGCTCATGCCGGACAGCTACAGCCAGGAGCAAAAGGATGCTGCTGTAAAGCACAGGAATTTACACCTAATGTTTACGCAAATTATAACAAGGTATTATCATAAGGTTAGGCGTCCGATTCCGAATGCAAGCATTGCCGTTGTACCGCTCAGATATTGCTTTGAAATGCTAAATATGCTGCTTTCATACTAGGCAGTTTATGAAAGTTGCCCTAGATAATGGGATTCATGAGGTCGGAGCCGCTAGAGGTGCAGCACGATCCGAACGCTCACGAAGGAAGTCCCGTGTCATCGTCACACGTCAACTTGGGCGAGAGGACGACAGTTCGCACCACAGCCGACGGCTGGAACCAGCCATTTTTCATAAATCTCCATAAACACCATAAACTTTTATTTCTGATCTTTAATTCCTTGCAGCGATTTGTTTTACCTCGTCTCTCGACCAGTAATCGATCCTCCATTTGCACAGGCGGCTCAGAATGTTAGAATTCAGCGTATGCGCCGAGCTAAAATGAGATTTACCCAGACTGCAGGCCCATGTTTGGAAACAAGAAGTGCTCTCCTGTTTCGACTCCAATTCCGTTTCTCGCTTTTGCTGGCATTACCATGGAAACAACAAATTTTTAGAGTAGGTCAGTTATAAGGAGGCGAGTATTTGAGGTATCGAACGCTGACAAATAAATAGCTATCAGCTACAATGCAGGGCACAAACTGCACATATATCCTGTTCAGTGTTTTCTTTTATTTGTATTTGGATAATATATTTTACATTTCTAAATATAGATATCTCACTAAGCCTCATAATTTTTGACTTCCATACTGAGTTCGGTTATGTTTCTGACCTTTATGGATTCCCACTGCCCCCCCACCCCCCCTCCATTTCTTGGCAATGTCAGCCAAGGTGAAAAAGTAGGTGCAGAACTTCAGCACAGAGTGCAAAATGGAGTAATATAAATGGAGAAAAACAAACCGAGTCCCCCAAGATTCAAAGTAATCACTTTGTGGATACGTGCATTAAAACAAACAAATGAAGCTCAGCCTGTGATTACGGTTAAGGATCCTTATCTTTGTCTCTTTAGCCGAGCGCCCCAGTGTAACACCGCGCCCGCCGAGGTTCGAGCGTGGCGACCGGGCTGTGTCTGCCGCGCTTCTGTTCCGCTCATTTGTTACCGGGTAAGGTTTTCTTAGTCTCCCGCACCGCTGGAATGTTAAACTGCACCCTTCGTCGGATAGTTGGGCTCCATCGGGGTCACGCGAAATGATTTTGAGCCGAAGAGTCAAAACCGCTAACAAATTCGCGCATTTCGGTAGGAAAGGATAACGGGCGCGCGGGAGCGTCTGTCCGTTTTTACAGCTTGGAAAGTGCTGAAATGAAAAAAGCCAACCGAAATGTTTATTTTGAATCGCAAAGAAGAGAAGGAATCCCCGTGCAGATTATAAAAGAAAGCCCCGACTCGTGTTTATCGCCGTTCTTCAGCTATGTATGCCTACAGGCCCGGGCTGCTCGACTCCATGTCCCCCCCTTGCCCGCAAGCCTTGTGGACTGTGGTCTGGAAGGAATTCTGCCCTCATGCTCCCCCTCATTGTCCATTTAACCATTTCTGATCAGTTAAACATTTAATCTGCTTATCCCGCTTTGATGGAGAAGCCGTTCAATTTAACGGAATATCGCCAAGACTTAAAAGGCATTTTTGGCTTGTTTTGGGGTCGTGCCTCACACCTCTGGGGAGCATTTCCTGAAGTTTGTGCTCAAAGGACGTTTTAATAGGGTCCACACCAGTGTCACCGCTGGCAAAATAGCCGCCACGGTTGATTGTCGCCGGTGCTTCGGAGGTACAGAGGAAGAACAGGGCGTCACTGTAGTGCTTGGCGTTGTTCTGTGTTCAGACAGTGTTGCTGGTCTGCTGGGGATGGGGGGTGGCTTTGAAAAACAGTTTCTGTTTGAGGGGAATACTTTGAACCGTTCTTCCGCTGGACTCAGTTATACTACTGCTGATGTGAATAAATCTTGCTAGCTGTCAAACTTGTCACAGGGGATGTTAAACTACTTGGATATGCTTCTCAAGCTGCTTCCCCTCAGCTCACAGTTAACAGTGTGTGTTGGCGACGGTATCCAAGTAAGCTTCTCTCGTGTCCTTCAGACTGTTGCATCTCTGCAGCGGGAGGGGGAGATGGGCACTGGTTGCTTCGCTTGCATTGATTCAGAAGATGGCTGGACAAGAGAGACTGATGGTGACTTCTCACCCCAGGCCACTATTCCTAAAACCCATTGATTGGGAGAAGATAAAACCAAGACATTAAGTCAACCCTTGACCAAGGCTTGCTGGCCTTTTCCAGGAGAACGTTTAAGCAACTCCTGTTGGACACCGTGCCAAGTGTCTTATTGGTGGGCTGTTAGCTGAACAAATGCTGACATGCTTTTAACCTGTCTTAGATTATGGTCCTTCTATTTTAGCCTCTCCAACGAATAAAACATTAATCACCCACGTACTGAGATGTGCTTTAAAAACGGCTGTAACTCCGGAATGGAGTAAATGTTTAAAGGGGGTTTATTTAAGTGATAATATTTCTGCACCTGATGTCTATGTCCTGAATTGGCAAAACACTTTGGCTTTGCACTTCAGTTTATGCATTGATCACTCCTCCCATTTAGCGACTCTGGACGCACCCTGGATTTTTGCCTATCCAAAAACACGGAAACACCGGAGTTGCATTCAGTTAAATGTTTTATGATCTTTGCACCAAAGGGAGTGTTGTACTTTTGGTGGGGAGCTCTGTGATCACGCAGCTTCGCTTTACGCATTTGAACAAAGCTAACGTTGTGATTAGAATCCAATTAACAGCCTTTGCATTTAAAGTTAATGTTCCTTTCAGCGGCGCCTCATTGAGCGTCGCACACCCAGGCCTTTACAATGACCGCACTTTCGGAGAATTGTTTGAATCAAAGTTGCTTTTGATTTGATCGTCGAGCCTAACGTTTTGTCTGTCTTATCACTGGGTTTACTGAAAACAAATAACAGCTTATTTCACACCAGCTGAGTTACCTGGCACTGCCTGGGTCAGAAAGTGTACCGGTGGAAAGGTAAACAGTAATAACATATTATATAAACACCAAACTGTTTTACCGTTAAAGTGGTTGTATTTAGCATGTAAGTGTTGTACATACTTACCAGCAAACGCTTAAGGTTATAGTGGCAAAGGGCGGCTCTAACAAATATTAATGCATGGGATTTGAATATTAATGCAAGCAGCATATTTCACATTTTCATTTTCTTTAAAACACCTGGCAACAAATGACTTATTTTGGATATGATAATTTAGTGTTCAAGGGGTCTGAATACTTTTGCCCAGAGTTGTATTACCAAACCTTATTACCTTTAAACTTGTTGAATTTAGTTTCTCTCTCTCTGTCTCTGTGTGTGTGTGTGTGTGTGTGTGTGTGTGTGTGTGTGTGTGTGTGTGTGTGTGTGTGTGTGTGTGTGTGCATGTGTGCCCGCGCCTGCGTGTATGTGGGAAGCAAGAAAATTTGTCAGCATCATCTACATGCGCCAAAATTTTCAAAATAGTCACCTCTGTGGAATTTAATAAATTAAAATTCATTTTGGGTGAAAAGTACCTGTGTGCCAAATTTCAACCGTGCGGCTCGAAACAGAAAGCTGAGGAGAGAACAAACAAACAAACAAACATTCTCATTCAAACCAAGACTGAGCTTTATGGATACAGCAACGTCAGGTCCCCTTCTGAACTGCTACAAAATGAACCAATACGTTTTTCAGCACTTCAGGTTTTGAAGAACCAGCGATATTTATTAGGCAGAGGTTTAGCACTGGCCTTAATAACCATCATGACAGGATCTCTAACTTTATGTCTGCTACTAATGATGGCAGAACTCAAGTTAAATGCATATGTCAGGCAGACCTCCCCATGGCAACGCAGAGGGAGAGGCCTGGTCCCGCTGCTTTCAGTCTGAGTTACTGTCTGCACTGTCTCTCCAGCAGCTCTGCGTGTTGCTGCTGTTCCTTTTAGCAGAGCACCTTCCTGACTAATCTGCACTCGTGATGCTGTTTTCTTTCTTGATACTGAACGGAGGTCTGTGTTTTCTGGCACCCTTTCAGCCAGCGTTTGCCGCTTTCACAATTGCCTCAATGAGAGGAGGCAAAATTGCCGATGCACAGCCCTTACGGCCAACGGAGGCCCAGCCGGCCTGGACCAGTGAGGGCACTGTGGAAATGTGCACCAAATCCAACCAGATGGTGTAGGTGCTCAGAGCTTTTCTCAAGGCCCGAGCTTGGTTTTTTCTTTGTTCACAGGCCTAAGAGATGTGTGGTGTTTATTCAGTATCTCCAGCAGTGGTTGGTGCTCTGGTCCTCAGAAGAAATGGTGGCACGGTTATGAAGCTCCAGGGCGCACACGGAACGAATAGGAGTCCTCCTCCAAGGAAAGTTGACAA
Organism: Arapaima gigas; assembly: GCA_900497675.1. Classification (NCBI taxonomy): domain Eukaryota; kingdom Metazoa; phylum Chordata; class Actinopteri; order Osteoglossiformes; family Osteoglossidae; genus Arapaima; species Arapaima gigas. The sequence goes on from UFQX01000913.1 coordinate 46,590, forward strand.
GCCCAGGAGTGACCTGGCAGATTCAGGGGCAGGGCTGGTGAAAGATTTGTGATGGAGCAAAGAGGGGCAGGACTGAGGGTGCCCACTGTCCAGCTGTTATTGGCAGAGAGAGGTTGTTTTGCTCATCTATCACCGCGTGATTTAGGGACTTAGCAAAGTCGCACTTGCCTGCACTGCGGAAAATGAGGCATATTTGTCTCAAGATGCACATTATTAGTATGCATAGCTTATGGCTGCTTTGCTCAACAAATCTCCCATCTGCTGAAACCATCATCTAACCCCTAGACAAAGTAAACATTTTGCTTATATATAAGTTTTTTTATTTCAAAAATGCAGTTTTTTTTTGTTTTCCTCCGAACAGTACAAAGAGCTGACCTACCAGGTGAAATGGCAAACACTGTAGATAATTAAAAAATATATATAAGGAGGCTACGCCAGTAGATTTCATTGGTTTTCATTAGTACCGAGAAAAATACTTTCTTTTTGTTCCTGTGACCAAGAAAGGGTGCGAAATTGAGAATGCGAGATTAACATAATAGCAGGCTAACTCATCTGCACCATATTGCACCTGGGTTCATTTAATTTTGCATCCGTGAAACTGGAGGGTTGTATATGTGTGCTTGTGTGCATTTGAGCGTGCCGGGAACTGCCTCTTTTGTGTTTTTGAGGGTACAGTGTGCAGTCTGCGCTGGATTTCCCCTCCTCTTCCTCAGCAATTGCACGATATGAATGGGGCTTCACGTCTCTTTGAGCTCTCTGTGCTGCCACATCTCCTGGATGGTGGCAGCAGGTGTTAGTGGTTCAGAGCCGGAATGGCCGCTGTTGAGCCAGCTTCTCCAAAGGCCCCAATAAGCCGATGTGTGAAGCATTCTTCAATCTCTGCAATGGGACTGCAATAAAGGAGGATAAAAGCCAGGAGATTCCAAGCTGCTTTAGATGACCCATCTCGCCTAGCCCCCCCCCCTCCCATCAGACTAACAAGATGTGAGACCTCCACTGCCAAGCATCCTATTGAAATTCTGCCGTTTCACCCGGTCCATACAGTACTGAAACAGGCACAGCGCTCAAGGACCGGTGAATAAACTGAGTCTGTCGGTGATCTGAGATCCAAGGCTCAATTCAGAACGCAATTCTGCTGGAGGAGCAGCGCAGCAGAGACATTTCTGGAAGCGCACCGTCAGAGGGCGCTAGAGAGTACAGGCAAACAGATCCGTCCACGCTTGACCTTGACTTTTCTCCAAGCGCAATCATCTGTGACCTTTCTATGCATTAGCAGAAGCCAGTCTTAAATAGTGACACCCAGCTCTGCCGCACATTAGAATGAAATTAGAATGATTAGAATGAAATATTCAATGAAATATTCATGCGTTCAGCAAAACAACACGTAGGCTGACATTTTTTTGTAATTGGAGCAGCTGAAAATCACTGCTGAATTTTAAAATCCCGACCAGGAATAGCCACCCTTTAATTTGCCTGTGCATCCCATGTTTAATGCACCAGTGTGTTTGTGACACATAAAACACATTCGGGAGGTATTGTATGACATACTTTCCAGACATTTAAAAGGTTTTGTTCCTTGTGTGTTATAATTTGTCAAATGCTGTCAGCAAGTGCTTTAAACTGCACAAAGCCTGCTTGAATTATGCAGAGGTCATTCTTTCCTTCCTTACCACTAACCAGTTGTCTATACACACACACACACACACACACACACACACACACACACACTGGGTAATTTTGAGTCACCAATCCACCCGAAACACATGTCATTGGACTGCTGGAGGAATCAGGAGCACCTGGATGAAGTTCATGCAAACCCAGGGAGCAAACTGAGCAGATTTAAGTCCAACCATCCAGAAGCTGTGAGTCTGCAGCCACCAGTGCCACTCACTGCTCCCTATGCAAAGTATCTGTCAAAAGCCATGTTTATATGTAATGCAAACATCCCCGGTTATTTATAACTCATCTCACCCCCCGTGTTGACCATTGTCACAACCACTCAACATTTAACACATCATGAGCCTCTAGGATGGCTGATATGTGGGAAATTAAGGGTCTCAGAGTCATTGCTTATTCCTTTGTACAGCAATCCCTCGGTTTCCACGCTTTCTATATCCGAATTTTCACTATAAAGACTCTTGCAAATTAATACTGATATACCAGCATCGTACTGGAAACTTTTCTAAATTCTTACCCAAAGCCTAATATAATAAAAAAAATGTTAAAATGAATAAAAATCAAAATAACTTTAAAAAATCTACAAATAAGCACTGTACAATGTCCTCTAATAAAATAATATTGTATGTATTGTAATAAACTCTTTTGTGTGCTGTTATGAATTTATCTGAAGCCAGACTGGGAAGAATTAGATTTGGATACCGGGGGATTACTGTGTGATGTACCTGGTTTGACTGCTTCTACTGAGCTGGCCACAGTTGCACGGTCCCGGGTTAGAAGTTGTGCATCAGCGAGGAGCAAATGTGGTGTTTTCTGATGAGTTGGAGTGTATTTTTAATTTATTCTTTCCCCATTTAGAACAATGTGAAGTAGGCAGCTGGAATTAGTGTAGTTTGTTGTTTAACTAGCAGATTCGTTTAAATGCTATTTTATGGACTTTTGGCAATATTGGGCAACTGCCCCTCCATAGCTGAAAAATGTTTAAGCATGAATTAGATTCGGATACCCAGAGATTATTAAGCTCAGCAGTCTCATTTTCTTTTAAACCATCTTGCCCCTCCACCCAGTCCAGGAGGGCTTCCTGGGGGATTCACTGAGGCCCTTGGTCCCCGCTGCTTTTTCTGGCTCCTACTCTCTTCCTGGTAGATTCCTGCAGGAGCTACACCACTGACCAGAAGGCCAGAAAGAGGAGTAATTATACAAGGATGAGGAATTTTGCCATTTGCAGAACTGGCGGAGTCAACATGCTGCTTTCCAAACCTGACATCTCAGATCCTGGATGGTGATGGAGTTGCGAGTCTTTGTTCCACTGTAATGATTGGATTGTGCTGGGAAAGCCAGGCTGCAGAGAACATTATGCTAAAAAGATGTGTCCAGTTATCCATCCTTCCTTGCTTTTTGCACAGTAACACGAGATGGGAACTGTTAGTGTCTTCTGGAAGACATACCTTTAAACATATTGCCACGGTGTCCTAGTGCATTAAAGTCTAGAGATTCTTCACCTGCTTCACCTGTTCTGGTTGTTGTCATGATGCTGAATGTAGGACGTGGGTATACAGAAAGATTAGAAAACAGGCATTAAATAAGTTTTATAAGTGTTATAGACATTGTTTTGTAGGTTAAGGATTTAGTCAGTGTTGTTTGGGAATTTTGTATATTGTTGGGCATAAAAACAATGCTCAATTTATTTTGAACTTTATGCATTCATTTAAAAACACTTTTCCCCAAAGTGACTTACAATGTGTGTATAATAAATTAATACATTATACAGGCAGATAAACTTTACTGTGTTAATTTTATCTAAGTACCATGCCCAGGGGCACTGTGTAATGGGCAGAATCCTAACTTGGGTTCTTCACGTTCTTCAAGGAAGCAACTGTAACCACTGTGCTACCTGCTGGACCTGCTACCCCAGCTGCGTAAGAAGTCGTGGCATTTTCTTGCTAAATTCGAATTTCGATCAAAGCAGTGCTTTCTCTTTATCATTTAAGCTGATTTGAAAAAAAAAAAAAAACGAGGACAGCGATTCTGCACAGAGAGGATCCTGCTAATGTGCACACCCAAGCAAAAGCTCCTTTTGTCTTTTAAAGTGCCATCCTTTTAGAGGCAGAATTAACTTCAGGGGAACATTTAAAAATGATCTTTAAAGGTTTTTACTCTTTAAAATAGCAAAGGCAAATTACTTTGCCTCTCAAGTTGTCATAATTAGAAACTATGCAGTAAAGGACATAGACGTTATGAGAAGCAATTTCATTTACCATTGAAAACTGCAGTGGGCCTCCAAGGTCTTTTCAGCAAATTCAATTATGGTTTTTAACTTTGGTGTTAGTCCATGCATAGCGTCAAGGTGTGTTTTGAGAAAACGAGAGTGAGGACTGGGAAAGAGTAGGTACCGACGGGGGCGGGGGGTTGAGGGGAGGGAGCCGTTGCACAGTGTAATTTTATTTCTCGTCACGCTATTTCCTAGAGTGCCCTGGAAGGTGAGGCCAGTGAGATGCTGGAGGAAAAAGCAGAACTTGTGCCCTTGCCCTCACCAAACTGGATCCTCTCCTACTGGCCTCCAGACAGTATCCTTATACCTACCACCAATGGCTTTACCAATTACCTTTTCTTTACAATGGTGCCTTTTCAGGCCTGTTGACCAGACCCCAAGATGAGCTAGACCTGAGTCAGACCCATTTATGACAGTACCATCTTTAAAGCTCACGTATACTGTATGTATGTGCTTCTGTGCATGAGGATTGTGGAAAATTGAGCGAAACAAGAGAGGGATCAGCTTTCGATGACCTTTCCCCAGATACACCAGAGTCAGAATCACCTTCAGCTCATCACTCTTAAAGATTAGTTTGTCTACCAAAGTTGAATTGCTTAGCTGCTACGCTGTTAAGATGTGTGTAAATTGAATTTTTGTGGCACAAGTTCATATTCTTGTCTCTCTAACAATAGGATCCGTGTGCCATCTGATGCAAGGCGTTTGTACCTTGTTGTTTATCAATTACTGTGGTGGGAACGCAGAATTAGAGCTGTCAGTGTTGCTTTTGTTTCTGCAAAAAAGGAGCTTCATTGAAACAGATCCTGGGTGGTCCAGGCCAGCAAGGAAACCTTCTGTAATACCATGTGCAGAGGCCCCTGACGGAATGTGTACGAGAGCGTTTGCCAGCTACCTTCCGTGCCTCAGCTGCAGACATACGAAACAAGATCATGGCTATGCTAACTGCTGTCAGCTCCCGCACTAGGTGTCAAACCAATTTTGCTCGGTGAGGGAAGAGTTTTGGGCCTCTGAGTTCTTGGACGGCAAAGTTGCAGACACACAGAGTTTTAATGGCAGGAGGTGATACGTCCTGAACATTTAACAACAATTACAGTTAGACTTAATATGATACACAATGTACAAAGGCTGTACAGCTGCAAACCTTCAACTGTAACAATGACACAACACCTTTTGCACCACCCTTCTCTCCTCTCTTCTCCCCAGAGCCCACTTATAAATCTGAAGCCCCACCCATTGTAGATCATACCATACAATTTTAAATGACAATGCCAAAAATGTTATTTTAAGTTATTAACCTGGTATATGCTGCACCAGTAATGCTAAAACCCAAGAAGCCAACCAGAGTGGAAGCTAAGACTGATACTCAAAATGAGGACAGCTCAGAAGGAAGTGAACAAGTCAAATGAACTACAAAAGGGTAACATGACAAAGGACATGTCCTGGTTACTGAGGGAGTACAGAGACATGTCTATAGTTGAGGGCCTGGAGTCTGATAAACAAAGAGTAACTGCACTGGCAACTAGATTGCAGAAATGCACAAAGAAGCTGAAGCCAAAGGAAAATGCCCTCTTCTTGAAAGAACTAGCTAGAATGTACTCTCAACTGCAGCCTAACAAGAGCCAAAGCAGAGCTGTACTGTAAGAGCACAAGGGAGAAGGAATCATCACACGACACCAGTGCACTGCGGCTTGAGAACAAAGTACCACAGCCTCCCAGAGCAGGAACCAGTCACCATTGCAATAGCAGATGTCCATCAACAGGTCACAGAACCAAAGAACTGGGCAGCACCAGGGTCTGACATGATCCATGCCTCCTGGCTAAAGAAAGTTAGAGCTCTACATACCTGCCTAGTTACATAAATGAACCAGCTGCTAACAGCAGCCTCCCACCCTGACTGACTAACCCAAGGAAGGACAGTATAGATCATGAAAGACCCCACTAAGGGACAAGTCCATCCAATTACTGCCCAATAACCTTTTTATCCACAACATGGAAGCTCCTGTCAGGCACCACAGCCAGCAAGCTGAATGTACACGAACCCTGTCTAGAAATAGATTAGAAACAACACCAGAGGCTCTAAGCTCCTGGTAAACAGAGCTATCCACCTAGATTCCAGACCAGGCAGACCAACCTGCATGCTGCCTGGATAGATTGCAAGAAGGCGTATGACTCAGTGCCACACAAATGGGTACTAGAATGCCTTGTTCTATACAAGGTAAGTAAGACGTCAGTAACCTTCATCAAGAACTCAATGGACCACTGGGTAACAATCACGGGAATAGTTTATAATAAAGGTAATTACGTCTCTGACACGAAATTTCACCTTACGAAGCGGTTCCCGTGAGTGCAATTCACTTGTAGTAACAGCAAAATAAATAATTTGGTGGAAAAAGGGACGGATGTCTTTTAAATTGCGTGTTTGTTTCAAGTGGCAGCAAGTGTAAACTCTGACCTCTGGGAAGCCCGTACAGCTCAGTATAATAAATTCAACATTTCGTCTAGGGGTTGTTCATGTTCTTGGAGCTTTACTCCAAACTGTCCACCCTTGGGGCTTTTCTGTCCTCTAGACTCTGTTCTTCACATTAATTTATTCACCTGGTCTACCTCCCTGTTAAAAAAATCAAATGCATATAAACTGAAAACGAAGGGAAATAATTCGCCAGCGTGTCGTGAACTTATTTTCTGCCGGTAGGTTTGGATCACTCCTCTGTGGGTGTACAGAAATGAGTTTGTGCAGAAGGTGTTTTGATACCTTTGGAAACAACCCTTGGTGGAAGTAAAAAAGCATCGGCACCCAGCTATGTCAGACCTGCTTTTCCCTCTTGCTCCGTAGTCGGACCTGTCGGTCAGTATCTCGAGAGGAGGGGGATATCTGCTGGAAACCACCCATGAATAAAGTGCTTATGAATAAGGCATGGTATGCATGCCATGCTGCATCATTAGCAGCAACAGGAAACCTTTCGTGTGTGGAGAGAGAAGTAGCTGGAGAATAGTACTGAACATACAAATGAACCCGTAGAGCACTTGCTAAGGGTTTGTTTGATGAACCGGCAGGATGACCGGCTTGAGTATCGTGGAAGGACAGAACGAAAGAGCTCTGTCAATATGGTACTGAGCAGGCCAGATTTAATCAGCCTCCCCACTTGAAATCCCTCTGTCACCTTCTACCTGTTTGCAGGAGCATAGCTCTCAAATCACCTCTTTCAAATGGGGGTGACGATTATGTCTTTGTAAATGTGCAAAGAGCGGGTCGCCCTGCTCGTGTCTCATTCTACGGGAGAGCGTGCCTCAATTCACAGGCCTTTAATGCCGAACATCGACAGTTTCCGGCAGCGAGAGTCGGGAGGAGCGTGTAACAGCTCAGGGATAAGAAAGGACCCGTGCTGCTCGGTGTGGTTTTGTCAATTAGAGTCTTTTTCAGGACCTGTAAGCATGAGTCACCTGTCAGGGGTTTCAGCTGTCAGAGTCCGGAGTAAGATGTCCTCAACTTGAGGTTGCTGCCAGCGACTCAGGTTTTGTGGACTGACCCGCACTGCAGCGCTCTGCAGCCCGGGCGCATCGACCAGGTCCTGCTGACTACTCTACATTACATTTTATGCCTTAAATTGCACGAGCTGCTATTTTTTAGATGCCGGGCAATCCCTCGACGGCACATTTGTGATGCTGCGCTGTGCTGTAGTCAGGAAGAATGATTTCTGTGATTTCTGTGTGCTGTATCAAAATAAGAAATAAAAAAAAATAAAGGGCACAGCTTAAGGTTTGAGTAAATGACCCGGCTGAACTTTGGCAAACAAAGAACAACTATGGAATACGGAGTTATTTTTTCGTAACCCCCCCCCCCCCCCCCCCCCCCCCCCCCCCCCCCCCCCCCCCCCCCCCCCCCCCCCCNAACGGAGTTTTTTTTTCTTACCCCCCCCCCCCCCCCAACACACACACACAAGCGCATAAATGTTTCAGGACCACCAAATATTGATATCGATTCTTTCTATTAATCATGCTTGTATTTTCAACTTCATCGTCACCTCACCCGTCAAAACAAAACATCACTCAAAAGAGCTATTAGAAACTGTTCGTCGGTGCGAAATACATCCTCTCGGCCATTACTGGGCAGTTCTGCTTCACCCGACATAACATTTTTTTAAAGTAATGCCGGGATATTTCTTTAATGTCACCACAGAGCTGGCTGCTAGATACACCGCTCTCTGGACACGCAGCACAAAGGAATATGCAGACCCTACAATGACAGTAGGGTCAGTATGATACTAGGGTCTTACGCATGTCACGTGTGAGTCTCAGATCCCACGGGAGAGTCGTAAAGCAATTTTTGTACCCCCCGAAGAGTGTACCGAAATGCACTTTGTACTTGCTCTCGTAAGTGCTATTGCTATTTCTTCAGGGATGGGGGTCAATCTTTTCGTTTTACCTGCTGGCTGCAGACACCTTTAGGTTGCTGGTTCTAAGCAGCGAGTTTGTCACGTTCTGCCATCATAAGCCGGCTCTTCTGCCCGTTGCTGTGCGGATAGTACCAGAACACGACGATGGCCTTCATGCACGTCCTTTCTCAAAGCCATCCTTTAGGTGCAGTCAGGTCTGACAGAGTTTGAACTGCCTGGATAGGCCTTGGGAGGGGAAAAACCGTCAAGGTTGTTGTTTAATTATTAAGTGGTTGTTTAATTAATTATTAAATATTTGAGGAATAACGCCAGATTCAGACTGCATGGCTGCTAGGTGTAAAGTTTCTATTGTAATGAAACTGGAACAATGTTGCTAGAATAATTTCATAAAAGAATTTAAAAGGCAGAAGAAAAACGTGCCCACTGAAGTCGCGGGATGTAAAACAAAAGCATCCGTCTTTAGGGTCCCTGTTGTACCTCTCATACCTCTTGGCCTCTGAATCAACCATCAACAAAAGGGACATGTGACACCTGTCTGGATGACCTATCTTCTGCCGATGGCAAATGTCACCGCCACAGCAGGAGGCGCGGAACAAGTGTGAAGAACAGGCAGCAAGGAACCTCGTCGCACTGCTGTCAGACAGAATACTCCAGAACCCACCAGAAGCTGCCGTAACAAGACCTCATCTTTCCTCCTCCGTGATTGCACGGGAACCCGCCTGTCATCGTGAAGGTGTCTTCAGCTGTCACGGGGAAAAGCTCCCAATTGCCTCTCCATTTCCTGAATGCACATGGCCTCGACATTGATCTGTCTGCATCTGAGTGGTCAGAAGAGGCCGGGCGCCATTTTTTCCATCTAGTTCAGTGTTCAGCCCTCTTACAGAAACTGGACAATTACCACCACAGCCAAGATTTCCCACTGAGAATGAGCCCATGCTACACCACTCAAAAATGCTTCAAATGGCACAGATGTGCTTCTGTGGGTCCTTGTCCAGCACCTGGTACTGTGTTATTTAGTTTTATTATTTACAGACTCCAAACTGGACTAAAATATTAGGAAAAGATAACTGGAGCCTTAAATGTTGCTTAATGTGCATGGAAATGTATACAGTCCCGAAACCGATGTTTTCGTTAGAACTTACTTTTTTCTTTATTATCAAATGCGTTTATGTGAATTGGATTATGAAAAACACAGCATCTTTACCGTTTACTACGTGTGCACAAGAAGCATGTTTTGAACACACCTGGTGTGACTCTACAGGCACTGGGTTAATGGACATCCACTTATCCAAACTGAGAACTTGCACCACTCCTTCGGATAGAAGGACTCCGTCTCCAGCTGCCTAGACTTCTGGCAGAAGTGAAGAAAATGTCTCGGACCACAAAAAACAGCAGATCTTAAAATCAAAAGTTAACATGGTAAGTCACCTTGGTCAAAGGATAAATGATATTTTAAGTATAAATTAGGAAGTGCACAAGTGGATTAGGTTTTGATGACGGAAAGAGTTGTGAATGCCACAATGTACCTTGAAAAGAGTCTGTTTTGCTACTTATTTTTGAATTTTACACCACAGTAAAAGCCCTCACTTGACTGCTGCACTTCACCCAAGGTGACTGTGTTGTTTCCCGTTTTCACGTTATTATTCTGTCTGAATTCTGTGCACCTCCTGCATACAGCTGAAAAATAGCCTGTTAAAAAATTGTCCTGACCTACTGTTTCCTTATAAAAGCAACACGAAACCTGCATTATGCTAACTGAGTATCCAGTGTATTATTCGTAAGCATTAGGAAAATATTATTAATGGTTTGTGCAATTTTTGAGCGAAATGGAGTGACTCTGAGAACAGACTGTGATTTTTGAAATTAAGAATAACTAGCTGCTAATGTCAAAAAGTGTGGATGTGAAAAGGACAAAAGGAATAACAGATTGCACATCATCAAACTGTTTTAAGTGGTTGTGTTTAGTACATAAGTATTGTTAGCGTTGACAGGATAGACGGAGGACACAGAGAGTGATGCGTGCTGGTCGCAGTCAAGTGTAGCAGAAAAATAGCAAAATATATATTGCCATCATCTATAATTTCTTATTAATTTTTACATTTCGCCGCTGGCTCCTGTGGTCGAGCGCGTGAATGACACTGAGAGCGACGAGAGTACCGACCATGGTGACGTGCAGACAGTAATAACAAATTATGCACAGGAGCTTGCAAAAGTATTTAAAACCCTTGAAAGTTATCATCATTGCGTGGATTACAAATGACACAACATATTTTTCCAATCAGTGTTTTTATTTTGAACACATACGTTCTAGAAATAAATGAATCCACTGTAACGTTAAAACAAAAAGGTGTAGGGTCTTACAATGGCCCAGTAAAGACACTGAAAATCCGTGGCAGTATTTGAAAATTGAGCTCCGCAGGCGTCAAGAACAATCTGAACGACTGAAATTTACCAAGATGAATGAGATATAATAACTTCGAAAAGGTGTGCAAAGCATGGGTGGCACTGACAGCAATGCAAGTGCCGGTTGTAGTTAAATGCAGACAGTGATAACAAAGTATGTATCACTAAACTTTATTAGTTTAAAACTTGCAGAATTTAACACATTTCTGTGTGTGGGAGAGAGAATGTTGGTCATTGTGTGTGTCAGTGTTTATAGAGCTTGAACAGTGTGTGCAGCATGTATTTGTAGAATACGTGAGGTGGCAATATATGTGTGTGACAGAGTGCATTGGTGTGTGTTTTGTGGATGCATTTGTGTGGAGCAAGAAAACCATTCAGCATCTCAGACATCTGTGTGTGTGTGTGTGTGTGTGTGTGTGTGTGTGTGTGTGTGTGTGTGTGTGACAAGAAAATCCGTGTGAATCTTTACGTTCCCTCCGCACATGATATTACTGCTGCGTGAGTGGTGACAACTCTTGCTTCTCCAAGCCGCATCAGAGACCGAATTATACATTTTCAAAATATTAAGTAACTTTCTGGAGTTTAATGAACTTGACTGCACAAAAAAACAAACAGACAGACAGACTGAGTTTTTTAGACACAGAGATGACAGTTGTTTTGCTATTATCAACATTTTTGCTTGGGTTGTCAAGAAGGAATACGGTTTAGGATACCAGGCTGCTGGGTGTACTGCCAGTTTGTCTTTAAAGGCAACTTCACAGGAGTGCCACTTCAATAAATGTCATTATTGTTTTCCTCAACTTAGAAACACATTGCTGAAGTTTTGTAACATCTGATACATTCGCGTACAGAAAGAGGATTTCTCTTGAAAAATATAACTCTCAGATGATATTAATGTTCACTTGAGTATCAATTTGGCCAAGAGACCCATTGCAAATATCACTCGGCATTCTGAGGCTTTCTGGTATTTTTTGTGCATGGATAAGTAGTACCCAGTACTGGAGGAAACTGGTTTAAAGGAAGGCAAAGTCTATTAATTCATTCATTTATTATCCGTAACTGCTTGTCGGTGACACATGGTGTGTCATCTACCTCCAACACACCGAGTGTGAACCAGGGTACGCCATGGGCAAGGTGGCAATCCATAGCCTGGACAAACACACGCACTGTTCCACTCCGACATACACACTCTACAGGCAGCTTACAGCTACCAGTTTACTTGTTTACATGCTTTTGGACCAGGGAAGGAGATCAGAATAACTAGGGGAATCCTGACATTGGAAGAACATCCAAACTCCATACAGATTCAAAGATTACACAGCCTGTGAGGCACCAGCACTACCTGCTGCATCACTGTGCTGCTACAAATGCCTTTTAACATAAAAATGGAGCACATTTGCATAAAGTATTTCTGAATACATTTATATGATGAGCAGAAATTTATAAAATGTATTAAGTGCTCATTCAGCTCTGAAGAGGAATATACCTTTTACCAAAGCTTTCATAATAAGTCTCACATTCTGAAGTCCATTTTATTCTGAGGTCCACTTCACAGCCATAAAGCTCCTGCCGGGAATAAATCTGAAGTCGATCACATAAATATAACTGCAGTGTAAAACTTTTACCTCTTTTATATGATACCCCCTCTGCGGTGCATCAAAATGTTAATATGCAAGGTATTCAATCCGGAGATCTGGCCTGGTCATGAGGTATAAAGTTCAGTGATAAACAATCGAGCTCATATTGTGGATAGCTTTTTGTGAGCAAATGCACCTTCTGGAGAAGGATTACAAAAGTCTGGCTGCTAGCGGTAGGTTGTAAAACTTCACGGCAAACACCAAGATGGCTGTATTGCCACAAAGCCATGATAATGGTGAACCACTCAAAGGCTAAATGGCAGAGGGGGTGTCACAGTAGGCGTGATGAAGACAGCCTGTCAGACAGACCAAGCTGCTACTGTTGTTCTTATAGTTTTTCGTAGAGGGCCATTTTTAGAGGATGCCCTTTTCTGTTGCTACCACATGTCTTGTACAATTTTGTTCTGTGCCTATGAACTGAAGCCAAGAGCTCTTTGCTTTGATGCAGATGATGTTTCAATGCATATGGTGGCTTAGTCAGTGACAAAACTGTTAAAAGTTCTTTCGTTATTACACTCATTTCCCTTCATTCCTCAATAAAGGGGCCAAAGAGCAGCTACTTACAAAATCAGAACCTCAGACTAAAGAATCACACAAATAAAGCGTGTCCAAGGACTTAAAGCAGGGTTCCTTGGTGGGGGCTGTAGTTGAAGGGATGCACAAGATAAAGATGGAAAAACCTTGCTAGGGTGCAGGGCCCTAAATGTTGTGCAAAAGTGTCTGTTGGGAGAAATCATCACAAAGTCATCCAAAGCATGGCATCTGGTGGAGGGCAATTACATGTACCGTTTCTCTTTTCCCTTTCATCCTCAGGTGAGTTCAAACTGTCCTATAAATCTGTACCACTATTCTGTGCAACATAAATGTTCCTGGAAGGCCCAGATGCTTAACAGTAGCCACCACAAATCATACACTTCTGTCTCAGTCTCTGAACTAACAAATCATTTTTAATAAATCCCACTGCTGCCACCATCTTCTTTTTCCCTGGGTTCTCGGTTTCTACTGAGACCCTGCACCGATGGAGACAACAAAGACTAACTCTTCAGCCGAGCCCTGAAAATTGCTTTAGTTGTGCTCTGTGCCACAGAAAGATTTACTTGGCTGAATCTCATAAGAGAGGTGACATGGGCCATTACTGAATAGCAGGACCCACCTCAGTTTTTGATCTGACTTTGACATGCATTTAAAGCATACAAAGGCAAACCTTTTTAGATCTATTAATAACGGCATAATTGTCAAGAACGCAAGGCTTGGACTGCTTCCATCAGAATAGGCCATCTGCAACAGTAACTGTATCTTAGGAGGTTGATGGATGTGTCTTGAGTAGTACCTAATGTGCATTGTATCTCTTTATTAGAGAACTCATAGCACAGAGATGTAAATCTCCAGTGAGCCATGAAAGTATTCAACAAAAGGGATAAATGCTTCGTTTCTTTTCCCGGGAAACGTTTTAAACAATATCCTAATAACATCATATGGGAATTTGACCTTTTTTTATCTTTTATTGAGCATCCGAGTTGGATATTTACCACCCCTATACTATAATTGCTCAAAATAATTTCCTGGAGAAGAAGTACTCATTTGTAAATGTCAAGGAAGGAGAGGCATAAAGGTGGGGGCCCCACTACAGACCTGTGGAACTCAAAGGGTTGTCTTTGATTAGACAGGTTCTTGCTGAGGAGAACCCTCAGACAGTTGCTGCATGTAAACCAAGCTTTGCTGAAGACATCGGGGCTCATTATCCTCTCCAAGTGCATCCTGGACCAGAATCATTCCCCTTTTATCTCAAGGAAGAACGAAGAAAAACTGATTAGACTGGGAACTGAGCCCACTTATTTAGGTAGCACTGTTTAAAAAGAACAACAGTTTCTTATTTTGCTGTGAAAAGATGCCATGTTGCCTTTCCACCTGCGATCAGATGCAGCGTCTGTTATGAGTCACCAGTTGTACTCAGCAAAGACCCACCACGGTCCTAGGAGTCCATAACACAGTATCTGTATGTAGTATACCTTGCTGTGGGTCATGGATCTAACCTTCTAGTTATGCACACAAATGCAACCTCTGCTCTCTTAGACGCACGTGAAATTGTGTCCTGAGGAAACTCACTGAGCAGTTCTCGTCTCTCTAGGCTCAGCCGCTGGGTGGCAGAGAGGCGCACCAGTCGGTTGGACGACAGTCCCTCTCTGCATTTTCTCCTCAGCGATGAGTTATTTGGTCTCTAATGCCAGTGGGATTCAGAGCACATAACACATTCACTGCACATAACCAAAGACAAGATGACAAGAGAAAAGTGAACTTGGAATTTTTGCAAGTTTCCTAATTGAGGTTGGACCAGAAATTTGGATACCATGTTATTGCCATGTTGTGTACAAGTGTTCAGGAAAACTAACACCTTTTCCACTGCTTATCTTCTGCCTCCAGTTGGATGTGTTTTACGTGTGACCGACTGCTCACTAGAGTTACCCTTCATTCTCAGGTCTGAGGCCAAGATCTGTCCGCGGCTCCTGGTTGTGAGACTAAAATCCATCTGCATGCATCTGCCTTGCATAAATGCAGAGCTGAAACCTTAAATGTTTTCCGACAGTGTATGTCAGCCAAATTAACCCAATTTAAGCTCCAAGTGCATTTTACAGCCTCCAGATCTGCATCCATAAATCCTTTTTCTACAGAAAAAAAGCATCCAAAGCAATGTGCTGCCTCTCAACAGAGTAAACATGATTCCTTCACATTTACATCTTTTCTCTTCCCGTAAGGTCTTATTTTAAAAGATGTATGTTACTTTTTGACCAAAGATCCCCCTCGGCTTCTGCGAAGCGTTATTTTCCACGGCAAGACAGTAGCAGAGAAATGACCCTCTGTTATTTAAACAGCCACAAAACACTGCAAAACCCTCCCGGTCTTCTTCATCAGTGCCATGGTGCGCTCTGGTAATGGAAGACCTGCCACCACCAGGAACGGTATTAATCACGTTGCCCTTTCCAAACCTGTCTCAGACATCAGGACTCTTTCTCACCAGACCCTAGCGATGCCTGAACTATGGACACGAAGCACCGCAACTTCCCCAAAACGCATTACGCAGAAACCGATCCATCCTGCTCACAAGTAGTGTGTCAATAGTCCTATTAGAGGTGCTGCAGGACACAGTTAATCTCAAATTAGGCGATGCGTTCGATTAATGCCGTATTTACGGCCCTTAGGATTTCTCTCGGCGGACGACAAAAGCGCTGATACACGTCGAGTACAATGGCAGAGGTGGCCGAAGAGCTATTTTAGCGGAGATACTTTGATTCAGTTTGCCACCGTGCTTTAGTTATTGTGTTTCTTCTGGTTCCTCAGGACATTTAAGAGAAAGGCTCTCCTTTGTGTTCTTGAATGTGTGGAATCAGAGCTTATCTGAACCCACAGCCTGAGGCTGTAGAGCCACTATTCCACCCTCTTCTCATTTTATTCAGCAGATTCCTATAATTAATACAGATGCAAATGTAAAATATTATGCAAGGCCTCATATTGTGCCATACGAATGTATAGCAAATAGCACTAATAAACATGGTTTTCTAATATATTTTCATGTTTTAATAATGTTTTTGAATAATGACATATCATTGCTGCTGTTCTGTAACATCTACAGCATTAATGGTCAGCTAAGGACTACTTGAGGTCGTCTGTGGACAAAAACAAAGTTCTATTTTTAAAGTGGCTCTATTTTTAAAGTTTTTTTTTCCCTCTTGAGTTGTAACAGCACTTCCAGGCTATGTCAGTTGGATGCTTTGATTCACTGTGATTGAATTTCACAGTTTAGATCACTGTCTAAGAGGTCTCTCTTAACACTTTGCCGTCTGATTGAAAAAGATTGTTTTGGGATTGTCGCCCGCCCCTTAAGAGAACGGGAGGCCAAATCAGACCAAAGTCCAAGACCAAAGGAAGAGCTTTCAAACTGCATAACAAAATCCCCCAATTTATTAGCCAGGATACCTTTGCTGTTTTATCAGCCTTAACATGACGGGGTCAGCTTGATCCAACACGTGGAACCCCTCTCCTGGCCTGAAGTACGCAGCACTGCCAGCTCTTCTTCAGAACAGATTCGTTCAAATTCGGCTTTAATGAACAAGAGGGTCTCATTTGCGTTCATCGATTCACACTCAGAACCTAGCTCCTCATTCAGAGTAGACCAAGTCACAGGGAACATTAAACTGCAGTTAGTGACATCTTACATTTACGTTTTCTGGGAAATTCTTCTGCCACCACAGTTCTCCCACTGGGAAGATGACATGAGGCAGGGCAGCATTTAGATGTTCCAATGACTGACTTGGGCTTCATTTTTCCCCAACAAGCTAAGCTGGAATGGCGCTTTGATAAAAACAAGCAATGAATCCAGACTTGATATAAATGCTAAAATGCTATTTTCCTACAGTCGTGCAACGGAAGAGCTCATGAGGATCAGCGTCGGTTGCATTGTGGGTGTCTAACACATCAGTCTTTCACTCGGAATGTAAATAAGCATTTGTATTTTCTCCCCTCTATATTTTGAAAGCTATAATGTGCACACAGAGGGGTTCACCTGGAAGTGTGGATATGGGAGGTGGGTTTCTAACCTCATTTGTTTCAAAACTCACCCTTGAAACAGAGTCTGGTTAATTGGGTCACAGTTGCCAGGTTCTCCACGTGCAGCATTCAAACATTTCTATCTTGCCCAAAGCAGTCAAGCAGCTTTTCATGCGCTTGCTTTGTTTCGCACTGTTACACAACGGCAATTGTTAAAAAAGCGTCTCATGCGGTGCAAGTTTAACACTCGAGAATGTTGATTTGACATTTGAACAAGCCCTGCCATTCAGTCCATTTGTAATGTTTCTTTTTTTTTTTTTTAATGGGGCCTGTAGAGAATAACACGGAGGTTTTTAAAGCTGTGAAGCTGTGAAAAAAAATGTCAGTATTTCCACCTGCCATAAATTCCATCAGTTTAATGATGCAGGGTTGTGAATATGGGTGTTTTGACTCTGTTATTTGTAGAAATTTAACCAGGCCTGTTAGAAAAAGTGTGCAGCAGACAGCTTGGTGGTCAAGCACCTAGAATACTCGTTGAAATCGTATAAGACACTGCTGGAGGTTTCACTGAGACTCTTAAACCTAATTTGAAAATATTGGATTGTATAATATTCATTATTTTTAAAGCTGATTACTTTTACTTTTAATTTTACAATCTTTCTTTGGCTCCAGCTCTTATTTAGTCATTGCGCTGCATATGTAAGAAGTTTCCTGATACAGTCCTCACTCCAGAGTCTATCCAAGCAGCACAAGGGAAATGTGTGGGACTTCTATCTTGTTAGCCTGGAAAATGCGTAGTTATAAAACAGAGTTATTACTCAGCAGTGGCACAGTCATCTCCACGCTGGGATTTTAAAGGGATGTTATTTTCATCCTTGGTGAGAGCGAGATGCTTAAGCTTTCGTATTGTCTGTGCACTTTAATATTCCCGAAGCAGAGAAGCTAGAGGTCAGTTAACATGTTCGCTCGCTGAAGCGTACACTCCTAGGATCTATAACACTCCCTCCACCCGATTGCTACCAATAAAAACACGTTGCTTGTTTAGATTTTCCATATAATCAGCACAACACGAGGTTCCCCACACTGAGTTGTTCTGAAGTACTGAAAAAAACAACATTGAGGAGGTAGACCAGTACCATTTGGCAAATATAATGTACTATACATCATTAAATTATGCCTGGAATAAGAAGTCTAAGCTATAAGCAGTTGTCCATAAGGGGTCCCGACCGGGGAAACTGTAAAAAGAGTCAGGTGTGGGTCATTGCTGCCCGTGTACACAGCAGTCGCCGTTTGCCATGTTTCGGTGACGGCTGCCAGTTTTTAACAGGCTGTCAAATGGTCTGAAACATGTCCACATTTTCTCCTCACTGATACACAACTGTTTCCGACGGGCGCAGAGAAAAACAACCCAGGGCCAGCCTAACTGTGTCCAGCTCACTTGGAGCAGTCGGGCCAGGTATATTACACAGTTATCCCGTGGTATCCAGATCTAATCCATCCCAGAAAATGCATCAAATTAGGAATTTTTTGGGTACCCAGTACCAACTTTCTATTATTTTAAATGGGGGGGGGAAATGAATAAATAATGCAATCTGAAAACATTTATTTAACTATCAACCACCTCAATGATCAGCATGATAAACACTGCGAACGCCTAGTTAGATAGTTACCTAATTTAAAAAAATAATTTGGTCATTAATTTGTACGTTTACATTGCGTGGTGCAGTATGTACAGTACAGGACACTTCATATGTTAGTCACTGTGTTACACACGGGAGATGAGTGGGCACCTGCGTGGGGTTTGCAGCCAGAGTTCAGTGTCATGAGGTGTTGACTATGAAGACGTGAGTCAAAGTAACCTGCCCCATCTTTGCTTGAGACAAACACCGGCATTTAAATAAATAGGTTCAGGTTTTTAAAAAATGAAACGTGCAATAAATGTGACAACGCAGCACCAACGAGTTCAGACAAATCGAAACAGGCAGAAACAGTCGATAACACCTGTGCACACAGGTTTGGATACATTTATAACAGTACGCGATAGAGGTTATTACAGTACATGCAGTATAATTTTATTAGAGTACACTGTACGGTATTTATTTGTTCACGTTTTACCTTTATTTTCATTTTTATTTGCATTCTGTTTTTTGTTTATTGCGAATAAGCTTTAGATAAAAATTTTTTCTAACAAAAATTTCCGTTTGGATACGGATATATAGGTACTAACTTTCAAGAGTCATTACAGCAAAAATTCAGATGTACAAAGTTTGGATACTGAGGAATTGCTGCACAGTCTACCTCCAGGACACAGCACAAGTTCCTTTTCCACCCCCCCTCCCATCAAAGCCATTTACTAGCTTTGTCTTTCATCTGAGCATCGGTGGTTAAAATGGATAGAGATGGTGGTGTTTACTTTGTAGCCGAGTTACTGCAATTACAGAGGGCTGACCCTGCTTTGCCCTCTCTGAAGAAATGCTGAGGACCATACCGAGTGTGTGAGACTTAGAATCTATATAGGCTTTTGAGCTCAGGCTGGGTGGAGGGTGTGTTGGTAGTGGGGAACATTGTGGCGTGTATTCAGAAAAGCAGACAAGCACAAAGATAGTTAACTTCAGAAAATCTCTGGTATCATGATCAAAATAATGTGCTTTCCATGAAGGAAAACAAAAGTGAGAAAAACCTTTTGTAGATATACTAATTTCCCCACAAGTTCCTTTGAAGTTAACTGGCATTCCGTTGTTTTTCACAAACCCCATTCACTCCTGTCCCCATGTTTTTTGGCTGTATGCTGAAGTTAAACATAAGTTATTCATTTAAAACAGTATCATTTTGCATAGATTTTTTTTTTTTTTTTGCAACCTGAAAGGAAACAACTAAACAAACATATCCTAATATTTTGTTTGCATAGATGGTTAGACAATCAGCTGCCTGGTGTTTACAAATGGTCAAGGCAGGGGGTCCTCACACTTACTTTCTATATTGTAAAAATACAAATTTAAACACCGATCAGCATAAACCTTTACGGACGACAGTACATGAAATATTTCCATAAGGTTCAGCTGGGTGAATTGTTGCCATTATCACTTTAGGATGAGCACAGCTAGTTTGGACTGAGATGGGGGAGTTACCCTATGACATATCATGTGGTATATCTCAGCAGACCTGTCGTGGTTTCAAAAACAAACTGGGAGCCTCTTCTGCTTCACATTAGTCAGGATTGGTGCTCAGGGGGCACCTGTGGATAGGGCTAAAGCGTGGGAAGGTTCTCTGGGTGAGAATGAAGTCTTGATAAGTTTAACTGCCACAGGCCTACCTAGCATAGCACCATATGCTTCCAGGGTAAGCTCAACAACACTGCAGCCATGCCTGTAACAAGTGGTTTTTGATAGTGAGTGAGGGAATGACTGAGTACTCACGGGAATGACTCTTTAGCTTTTCCGGTTTCCTAAACTGACTGAGCCATGAAACAGGATGAATGATGAGCTCACAGTTCAGATTTGTACAGGACCTTAGGTCATAGTTTTGTCTGAAAATCCTGCCTCACTTCAGGTGGTCCCTTATGATGTAGTCATTTTTGGTACCTGATACTGAGTTGTCCTAGTTGGCTGCTGCTATGCAATGGGGGCAGAAGTTTACTTCTATTAAGATCCGCATCTTCAGGAATAAGACTTTTCCTCTGTTTTGCTGGGGTAAGGGTCTAGTGATTGAATGGAAACAAAGACACAGCACTTCTCTATTAGTTGTCTTTCTACTTGTCTTTTGCTCCACATGGACCTGCCACACCACCTTATTCTCTTGCAAACAAGCAGGCACCCTCCTCTTTCATAACCTCAACCAGCTCTGCCAAAGAGCATCAGTAAGACATCTCACCTGCAGGTGATCCAGATGGGATAGAAAACATCTGCTCAGTGTGGTACCTCAGTCTGTACTAACATGGCTGACAGAAGGGACTTCTGGGATGCTGCCTGACAGCTCTATCATTTGTAAGATATGTAAATTGTCTGCATAGGACCGGCAGGGTTCTGGTGGGCGCTACACCCGACAGTGCAGTGGCCTCATGGACTTCCATCACCTTGTGTGCAGACAGTAGTGCCACTCTCCATATGCGTGTTTGCTCCAACTCACCTAAGGTCTCAACAAGGCATATTGAGCCTCTGACAACTTCAACGAGAAACTGATCTTTGGCCTCACTGCAGAAATACTTAAATGCAAATTGTAATTTACCATGGCTTTTTGGGTACTTTTTGTAAACTGAGTGTTCTTATTTTTTCCACATTCTTCCACTTCTCTCATGCTCTCTTTTCTGTTCCCCTCAAAAGCAGCTCACACCTGTTTCCGGGTTTCAAAACTAGAACAATAAGGGCAATAAGGAGGACTACGGCACAGTGTGATTTGCATATTAAGATGCTGGAGATCCATTCCCTCTGGCCCTATACCAGCTGAAATATATCTCTCCTTGATGCTTGTTGATGTCATTTGTTTACCACACTAGTACAATTCCACAAAACAAAACCTCTTCTGCGAGCCCCTCTACCTTAGTTATCTTCAAAAGTAGGGATGTCCATAGATTCATTCAAGGGAAAAACAGACCTAAGAGTACGGTCATCAGCCGTATTCCAACGCCATGACAGTGGGCGCAAATTCTTCATGGCAGCTAAACAGCTGAGCTCTAAGGAAGTAACACCATCAAATAAATGGACGAGTGGCAGTAACCACGGCTGTTGGATGGGTGTTGTAAACCCGCGTGCCAGCGCGTGGCCGCAATATGCTGCTGCGACATAACTTCCCTGCCGCTGTCAAACGGGGACCATTGAACTAGGCGCCAGATGGCACCAAGCAAACCCAACCAGACGCCTGCTTGCCAAACCTCTTTTCAGGTAAATGCACAAAAGCTACGGGCACATGAAATATGTGGATGGATTAAAAACGTGCGGTTGTTTCACGTAACAAAACGTGAGCCGCATCTCACAGTGGCCATTACTTCATCGGGGTCTGAAATAGTTTTAGCCATTGAACAAAAATCAGCCAAACACCACCCATCCACCTCGATACTAACCGGCCAACTAAGGAATGCAGCCCGATTCCTTTTATAGCACGCGTGCTTTCAACGCATCGCTTTGGGAGAGATTTGCATCTGAACGAGTTGCATCTGTGGCTCCAGTGATTTTTCAGTATTAAGAGGGTGATTATCAAGCAGCCCTGCTTTGGAGCTGCTCAGAAAAAAAAAAACAGGCGTTTCTTCTTCTGTTTGCGGTGAGACGCGCCCGTTTCCATCTTGGAAAGATGCGTCTCTCGCCGTCCTCTCTAAATTAACACTGAAAAGAGGCCATAAGGATTTTGCACAACAGATAGCCACGTGAGTCATGCGAGGTGAATCAAAAACATAGAACATAATTGCCAAATGCAGGAGGATTTTTTTTTGGGGGGACCCTCATTTACCTCTGTGCCTCAAATTGCTCGCTGTGCTCCAGGAATCGATATGCTCTTCTTCTAATGACCAAACCGAAAAGAACATACACAGCAGCGTGATCAAAACAAGGAAACCATTTACCTTCCTCTCCAGCTAAAAAGAAGTAGGTGACCTTCCTTAAGATAATGCTGTTAACTGTGTTGCTGGCATTAAATTCTCAGGGTTTTAAAAGGCCTCTTTTAAACGATTTAATGTGTTATGCACTGAAGGTGGTTTGCAACTACTTATTGGAAATGCACAAAGTAGATTTTTTTTTCCCCCTGTCTGCCGAAGAAACAATAGGTCATAAAGTGAGTGGCATCAGGGTGTAATTCTCAGAGCAGAGCTGGTGCTGAGAAGCGTGTGTTCCTTCTAAAGCCGGGACAGGAACAGTAGCCCGTGGAGACAAGTGATGTATTTACTGTTTCGTTTTTCTTTTCGTTTAAGCCAGCGCTACTCGGGCGTTTTGTTCTACAGCAGCGGTGATGCGCCCGGCAGCGCATAAAGTTCTCGAGACGAACACGGAGGGAGCTCCCTCTGCCAAATCCCGAGAGGCTTCCCTCTTATTCTCGCTTCAGCGATGAGTTATCGGCATCGCTGTATAGCCTGCAACAGCGAAAGAACCACTTTGCGACATAAAAATGTGGACACGGCATCAGCGTTCGCGCCACAGCTTTCATGTACGACTGGCCATCAGTAAATGTTCACTCATCCTCGTGAGCCGCGTGGCAGGAATCCACCATTAGTGTCCCTCACCCTCAGTTAAAATGACAAACTGAGTCAGGCCAACGGAAAGGCCAAGCCATTTACCGCAAAAGCAATTAATACACGACGCAATAAACATGTCCGTCTGCAGGTTATCAGGACAGAAAACATAATGGGGCACATGAGACCCGGATAGAATTGAACTTCATAATTTATTCCCTCTGTGTGTGAAAGGTGCGCGAATTCCCGGGGTATATTTAACAGGAGCATTTTCGTGGCGCAATATCATTGTTACGCGGAGTGCAAACAAATCAGGCGGTTCAAAATGTCCGACTAGACCAAAAGGGTGATCAAAAATATTTATAAACTGGCTGTTTTTCATGTCACTTGTTCCGTTCCGCTTCCCGTCAGTCTGAAAAGCGGAGCGCGATGCCTCATTTAACATTTTAGAGAGCAGTGAAGCAACTTTGAGCTCTCAAAATGCAATTTTTTTGAAACCGTTTACCAGAATGCACCTGGCGGCCCCCCTCTGGCCAGAAAAAAGGCTTAATGAGTCTGTATTTTGAAAGAAGTGCTTGGAAAGGGCGGCGATCTGTAAGGATGTGTTGCCCGGCCAAATAGTCGTATATTAGAGGCGGACGTGCTGCACTATATCGAACCTGGAACCCTGTTCTGGTAATAATGAGCTCATGCAGGGCGTTGATAATAGGAGCCTCTAAAAGCTCCCGCCGAGTGGCCGCTCAAGGGTCTCCGTTCTCTTCAAAGGCACCAGCAGATGGGTCGAAGCTGCAGGCTCAGGACTGTGTACCAACAGACGTGGCACAACATCTAAATCAGCTTGTAGATGGCAAACTTAGTGGCATTATATCAATACCCGGGCACAGCGACATGGGAAATGAATGTCTGACACCTTGACCTCGACAGAGGCGTGTGAAGAAAAAAAAGCAGTTGACACAACGTTCATCTGAACCTTTGATAATGCTGTTAAAAATGCAGCTGAAAGCCCTGTTACACCACATGTTTGTGGGTGTGTGTGTATGTAAATAATGTGTGTTTATATGTGCGTGTATTTGAACATGTCGTTTTACTTTGGGAGGGCTTTTCCATGGTGGCAAAGGGAGGATTTTGCCTTGTCTACCTGCAGTTGGGGCGGGAGGATGGCTGATGGAGCCGTTTGCCATGGAGAAGATCCTCCTATTTTTGCGTACCTCCCCTTTCCCCTCAGGCAGCAGCTTCTCTTTAGATAATTGCAAAACATGTGCAAAGACAGAGAGCTTGTTGAAGCTATTTGTTTTTTGGAAGTGGAAGTTGTCTCCTTCAGCTGGGGGCCACATCCTGCTGTGCTGGTGATTCTGAGCCTGGCCAACTGTGACCCCCCTCGATGCCCCATCAATATCTAGAGTTCCATGAAGGTTTATGCATTCTTCAGCACGGCAGTACCCTGTTCCTGCTATTCAGAGGCCTCAAGCTGTCTCTTCTTGCACCTCACAGACACTTGCTCAATATCATTGATTAAAAATGCCTTTTTAAGCTTCATTTTTCTAGTAAAATTAATGACCTTAACATGTGGTCCCAGCACAGGACCTTATTATCAGCCCAGGTGGGTGATACCCAGCCAGTCTTTCGTCTTGATCCTCCCACCGTGATACCCATGATAATGTGCCGGTAGCCGCCGGTGAACTTCATCCACGTGAAAATAGTCAGGAAGCCATACAAGTACAGTAGAGGATTCAGTAAGTTTCACATAAAACTGCTTTGTAAAAGAACGATAAACAGCAGGCTGCTGTTAAACTACTGGATTGTACATACCGTGACTTTTTATTTTTGAGCTATGTAATTGCGCTTCTCTTTGGTCTACTTCTTTTGCTTTGTAATTTTTCACTAATGTTCTTCTGTCGTGGGATCAGTAAAGCTGCCCTCACCTCCATTCTTGAGATTCTCTCTGGCTTTGATCGGCTCCCAAGGGCCATGGACGTGGATGGGTTTGCATTGTAGATCTGAAGCGAAGGCAGAAGTTTTCTGTGCCCTGAGCGCATTGATCCAAAGGGCCATGTCGCTTGCGTTCCCTCAGAGCTGCAGATCAATCAATGTGGTCCCACAGCATGAGCTTGGCAGGTCCCGAAGACCAGCTCTCATCCTCGAATCGATCAGGTCATCTCAATCATTCCATCACTCTGCCTGGTACCCCATAGCTGTGTCTTCATGCTGGGCACAATTATGGCTATCATTACTGTACGCCGGCAAGGCTTGAAACTACATACGATACAGCCAAAGCCAGACCGTGTAAGTGCTTTTTAAAGAAAAATGTGTGAAAATACAGAAAGGCTAGCTGTTGGGCAGAAATAAAGCATCATTCGGAGGCTAGGACATTTTATTCTTCTCAAGCAATAATGTTCCCAAGGTTCAAAATAACCTTATCACCAATGTTTTCAGTAAAATAATCATCAATGTCAATTTGTTATTGTTTCCAACAGCAGCAAGGGAGAGCACATTGTTCCTCGCAAACATCTCTGATATGCCAGATTTTGTGTTCCTGTTTATTTCTGCTCCAGCAACTCCTCTTCCGACTAGTGGTCACACCATTTTTTGCCCCGCATTTATCTAACTGTGATTTTTAATGATTTGCCAGAAATGTTTCTACTTTGCGCTGAAGTGAGTCACGGGGCAGAATTGCCATTAGGCAAAGGTAGACCAGTGCCTAGAGCCTCAGGAATTCCAGGGTCCTGTGAGAAAATATATTTGCATTTACACGCATTGATTTTTACTTATCAATACATCTATATATTATTTGATCTATATTAATATATCAAACATATCAAAACTGCAATCACGCCTATTATTTACATTGGCCTAATGTCAATGTGGGCTCCCCTGTCTGTCCAGGTCATAATGAACAATTTCTTAATGATCTGAGGTGATATAGCAAAATAAAAGCTTCAAAGCGTGTCAAAGCGACCCACTGCATCAGTCTGTTTATTTCACACAACAACTGGTATTTAAAAAAATAAATTTATTTAATAAATGAGATGAGCTGTGCAATAAATGTGGTGACACAGTGCAAATGTGTTCAGACAAAGTGAAAATGGTGGAAACAGCTGACAATACCTGTGTAGCACGTTTGGCTTAGGATAAATTTGCAACAAAGCATGGCAGAGTTTGTTATAGTACATACAGTATTATTTTATTACAGTATACTGTGTGGTATTTATTTGTAAATTTGTGTTTTTTATTTTCATTTGCTTTTAGATTTTTTAATTATGGATAAGCTTTAGATAAAAATTTGTTATAAGAAGAAGTTTCCATTTAAAAACTCATACGTAAGAATTAATTTTCAAGAGCCGTTACACTGAAAATTGGGATATAGAGAGTTCAGATCCAAGAGAAATTGCTGTATACAATTTTAAGAATGATTTAAATGATAGCCAAACTACTTCAGGGAAGTACCAACAGGGCAACAACAAAATAATGGGAAGTTAACAATAAACCACTGAATATTTAAAATTTGAAGTCCATTAAGAATTGATACAGAAACACTTAAAGAGAAACTGATGTTAAATAAATACAGCGACTCAATCATAATCGAAAGCAAGTACCTTAAAGAACAACACCAGCCCTTAAAATATCAGAATGATCTATACGTGGCACCATATATAGGCTTGGAAAGCAGCTCATTGGTTCATTCTCTCACTGGTCATTTCCCCCTGTGCGTCTATGACGTTGCAACTTACCTATATACCTCATATCTTGGGTCATAGTTCCCATGGAAACCACCAGGTTTTAACTACCTGTAATCATGAGGCTGGTGTGCTTGGCTGCCATTCCAGCTGCTATCAGTCCCTTGGAGATTGATTTTGTTTTCATTTTGTCTTTGTTTAAAAAAAACGCATGGCGAAGACACGCTTTCACACAATTCAAGACTCTTCCTCGACTTGTTTCTGTAAATTATGCATGGGCTTTGATGCATTATTCATTGGTCACGGAATGCTTGGAAACAAACAAATGCAATTGTTTTTATGTCTATATATAAACAGATCACTCGTCTGGCAGCGTGCATTCTAAGCAGCTATTTCTCTCAATTTAGCTGCCGAGATGGCAGGAGATCACCATTAATTGTTTATTTTCCACATGAAGAGAGCTGCTGTTGTGTATCGGTGCTCTGATGAGCACATAAGCCCACCCACCCCCCCCCCCCCCCCCCCCCCAAAAGTAC
>UFQX01000913.1:73917-111511 GCA_900497675.1 Arapaima gigas
CCCCCCCCCCCCCCCCCGCCCGCACTCCACCGCCACCGCCTCACCCTGCCGCCAGCCGCCCTTCCTGTCTTTGTCTTGCATGTCTTGAGTCCCCGGCCACCCGCCCAGGTACCGTAAACAGGTTCCCAAATGTCAGACTGCAGCGTGGACAGCTAATCGCCTACAAGTCGCAGAGCTTGGTGACAGGGTTGACAAATTGAGCAGCTGGTCACCTCCCACTGCAGACTCCCTTTGCCCGGAGACCAAAGCGCTCCTCAAACGCTTCTTTCAAAATGTTCATTTCACAGGTGCAACCACACAGACACATACAGTCTACAGCTTGGGACTGGACAGCTTTGCAGATTCACATGCCACTGCCGGTGGAAACCTGCGCTATAATGAGGCCACATAAATGTCAAATGACAGACGCACAAGTGACTTGCATTTTAAGGGCTGCTTTCTTTATTGCTCTTATTTTACCTGATAGATATATAATTAAATATAAATATAATTGAAGGTTACATTCATTAGCTGCGACTGACTTTGTGCTTGTTGGCCGGATTTACAGTCAGGTGCGGTCTCAAAAGCAGAAGGCCGATTTTATTAGGGGACGGAGAGTTTTCAGAAATCGCTGGAACGGCTGCGATGCAGGGAGAGAAAGTGATTTGGCCGTAAATTCGATTTTCGAGTTCGATTCACTCCCTATCCGCGTTACGTCTGCGCTTATTCATTTCGCTTGCACTTCTTTGTAGAGACTTACAGTGTTAAGCTACTTACAGTTATTTACCATTTTTACCAGAGCAATTTAGGATAAGTACTGTGTTTAAGGGAACCACACCAGTTTCAAAGATACGAACGTGTGGCTTTTGGCCTGTGTCACAAAGGCGATCCCAGGCTAGCATTTACAAACAATAAAGCATGACAGAACCTAAAAATCTGCGCTCTTCCTTGCAAGAAAACATAGGATGATGTTGAAAGCTTTGGGAACAGGAGTGAGTGTCAGTGTGGGAAGTAACATTGAGTCATTAAGTGGGCAGGGAGGCATCTCCTGTGGGTTCAGAGCATCCCTCTCCTGTGTGCGTGTGTTCAATTGTTATTCTGTGAAACAGGAAGAAAAACTGCTGGGGAACAGTAAGGTCCCTCTAAAGTGAGGGATTGCTGCTGTTTTAGCTGCTAAAGGGACACAGTGCATTTCAGGTCCCAATTCATCAGGTGCCTTAATGTCACGACCAGGAGCCCTGGCTGCTCTTGCAATTTATTACCTGCCATTTTTTTTTGTCTGCCTCTAGCTCACATTCAGCCCTTTCTTCTGCTGCTGCCCTCCGGGCCTGTGGCCTAGGTGAGTCGATGAATAAACCATCACTGCTTTGAGAAACTCGCTGTTTTTCCTGGCTCGCTGTGTCTGCTGGAAATGAGTTGCACTGGATTGGCGGCTTCTCCCCCCCCCCCCCCCAATTGAATACCTAGGATTCTTTGCACCAAAAGCCCAGCTATCATTAAAAAGCCACATATAGTAAGATCCTAGTTCTGCTGAGTTTTCTAATTTGGAGGTGCTAGTCTGCTATTTCTAAACGTGTGGACGCCCCCCCCCCCCAGATCTGTATGCAGTGAAAGTAGCCGTTTCAGGCATTATCAAGCAGAGCAAGCAGAAAGATTAAAACGGGAGCAACACTTTTGCATCAGTCAGCCATGAATGAAGTGACACCCTTTTAATAAACACCAGTGAGGGAGAAAGTCGAAGGAAGGTGACAGCGGAAATACAGAACTGAAGGCCTGTAATGACAGAAATCAACCTGTGAGGTTTTGCCAGCCGAACCGATGTGTGGGATGAAAGGCACAACAATGGGCGCTACCTCAACATCAAGGATTCATTAACGCCCAAGCCGGACAGACAAAAGGGCCATTGCAAGGTTCCATCAGACTCTATCGAAAATGCAATCAAAATGTAAATTGGGACGGTGTTACTCAACAACAAAGAACTTGTATCCGATTCAAAAAAGTTATTTATTGATTTGGGCGAGCACAAATATTTACTCAAACACCTTTCAACTAAGCAAATTAAAAAGTACAATCAAACAGTTCTCATAAAAACTGTATTCCTTATTAATATTAAGCGCACGGTATAAAGTGAATTAAATCCTGTTTCCATTTAATATCCTTTAGATCGGAAGTTGCGATGCTCGATGCAGTCGGTACAGGCGGAGGCTGAGTTGGATTAATTTACTTAAAAAAAAAAAAAAAAAAAAAAAAGCAGCCATATGAGTTGCAGGAACTAGTTTGTGTACGACTGCAGCCGGTAGCGGGGAAGGTCAACCTGAAAAATAACCTTTTCTAATTCCGCAGCTGATTGGTCACATTTTTCCATGAGTTTCCCTGTATATAAATCATCCTCTAATGTGTAACTGTAGAACTGACAGGCACCTTCTGCTTCACCTCACCCTCTATCTATTTTTCTTCTTCCCTCCTCGTCTTCATCTTCCTTTTCAGCAAAAATGTCATTCCTGGAAGCTAATTGCATAGTAATCCATCCCCCATTCACACTTACCAAAGGACAGGTCCACATTAATGCACTTCGCCGAGTGACGTACATGACCACGAGGACCAGGAGGGTAAAAGCACAGCGGCGATCAGTTAAACAGCCCTCGTTCCTTATCGGTTACAAAATACCGTGTTCTATATGTCTGGATTTCCCGGGGAAAAACTGTACTTTTACGAATCATAACTGCACCACCAGACATAGCTCTGGAGGACAAAACTCTTACCGCGTAATAAATAGAATATAATAGCCTTGGGACAGGTTAAAAGGTTTCAGCTTGAGCTAGAATGTTACTGAGATGGGCAGGTGAGGGGCAGAGAGAGATCACACCCAGCCACCGAGCAAAGGTGTGTTGAAGTGACTGGATATTGGACCGTGGTCTCGATGAGCCCAATGGAGGCTTGACATATCGGACAGGCAATTCTTTTGAATTACCGTGCTACATGGGACACAGGTCCCCAAAGGTGGAATGCAGCACCATTGCCTCACAGTGATCACACTTCTGAATAAATCTACGCGCGCACACATACACAGAGGGCGGCTGGCTGGCAGCCCGGGCAGATGACAGGTGTCACTGCAGAGGTGGCTGTACAGGGCAGGCCGGACCTCATTCTGGTTATTTCTCTGAAGTCTTCAACATCTCCGGGAGGTTGGCATTGCAGCAACCAATCTGTCCATCTTTGCGGTCATCACTACAGGTTCGTGTTCAATGGACGCAGTCGAGTCGATGTGGAAGCTGAGTTCATG
Organism: Arapaima gigas; assembly: GCA_900497675.1. NCBI lineage: Eukaryota > Metazoa > Chordata > Actinopteri > Osteoglossiformes > Osteoglossidae > Arapaima > Arapaima gigas. Next base: position 77,180 of record UFQX01000913.1, read on the forward strand.
CGGTCCATGCGCAGTGATCTGCAGCTGGATGGAGGCCCTGTTGGTGACAGGCGTGTGGAGGCAGGGTAGGTATCACTCTGGCAGCACCTGTTTGGTACCCACTGCTGCCTCTTCCATCCTTTTAGCTCTCCTAATTGTTCCCTTACCTAATGACGGTCTTATTCTCCACTGGTCCAAGGTTCTCAGCCGAGGCATGCTGCTGTGTTTGCTGGGGCTCTCTTCTGATCTTCTCAACCCTGTCGTGCATTGATCCTTCAGCTGTCACGCTTCAAAATGGAAAATTGAAAAGCCTGTCATCAGGAAGCAGTCAGGGTGAATTCTGAAGATTTTGTTTGGTAGTGATCTCTTTCCAAACAACCCTTGGTTCTTTGGACACTTAACAATGGAGCACAATAAAGCTAAAAACGTTTTATTAGGGTTTCGCCAAAGAAGTTCTCCACATTTGTGTGTGCGTGTGCACGTCTTTGCTCCGCTCTGTCTTTTTATGCCCAGTACGACTTGTTTACCTGTTTGCACTCAAAGCAAAAACCAACCAAGGTCTTTTAATGCCCCACCCCTGCTCTTTGTGCTCTCAAACTTTCTACAGATCGTGGTGTCACAGTAATATGCACAGCATAAAAAAATTAAGAAAATACAAAATATATAATTCAGTAAAGGACAATGAATAACATTATGGGAGTGCATTATGGGCACATAGTAATAAATACTAAAGAGCAAATGATAGTAATAAAGTAAAATAATGAAAAATGTGGGCACACTCCATCAACTTTAAGCACATGGCTTTAGGCCTGGCTTTTGGGTGGTTGATCAAAGCACTTGACCCTTACAGTGGCTTTAGACAGAAATGTCTTCTCGGCCGTAAAAACAAATCAAAACGACTAGTTAGACCTTATTATTCAAGCTAGTTTTGCAATAAAGGTTGCAGTACATATATGTGAAGGTGCCACTTAGGACCATGTCCTTCCTGGTCTGTTGCGAGCAGGGAATCGGATTTGTGGGAGGAGGGATTTCACAGTCTCCTCATTGATTCCTTTGTTGTAACTCTGCGGGGCTGTCGGCCGGGACAGTCGGTCAGATTAATGAAGAGGAATGGCGTGGATTGTCCATGTCCCATTGCATTAACCGAAACATTTTTACTGCCACGCTGCGCAAGCAGCTCCGGCGCGTGTGGGCGCGAAATAAATTATGGCACTGATCTAATTATACGTTTAAGGGCATCATCACTTTTCATGTGGACAAATAAATGCAATGTCATATCGATAAAATTACTGAAGGCGCTCGCCTTATTCGGCCGACAGAGACGTTTAGAAAGAATTGAGACGGTTGTCTGAGTAGTTTCCCGAGAAAGTTTGTATGCCCCAGTCCAGCTGGCATTTTGTGCGCTGCAGTTGAAAAAAAAGCCACAGACGTGGACATTTCATTCAACTTCTCGTGCCTGAGATCGCAAGGGAACAGGTGGGGCACTGACTAATACATTTTGAAGGGCTGCCTGTACTACAGCAAACGGTGTCACGTGTTGCCAGATTCTGAGCACTCTAGTTAGTTTGTTGGCTGGTCTTTGTGGCCAGATGATTAGCAGAACATCCGTGTGGTCACTCTTCAAAGAACTGCTAAAAGGGTCAGCAATGAGTATAATGTTGCTTTATATAGACCGCCATCTGGAACTCCTTTTTGGCCCGGTGTCAGCAGACTGGATCAGAACCAGGTGTAAAACCAGAGATGTGAAATGGTGCCAGGATCAGGCTAATTGCCATCGCCAGTATGTGGAGCTGAGAGAATGAGCTCCACTCCTGCCTCATGTTCAGATTCCCAGACTGGTGGACCACAGCCTCACTATGCAACTGAACAGGTTTCTATGGCCAGTTCTCTTGCATATCAACTCCAACAGGGCAAAAGGCTGTCCAGGTACTGGCATCTAAGGAGCAGGACAAATGATTATTGTTGCTTATCTGTTTTGCACAATAGTTGCTCTACCTGGAAATGTAATGCATCAGTGTCTCTTCGGGGTTGATGTCTGGGTAACCAAGGGGGCAGCTGCAGCTGGAGTTCAGAAGTCTGGTCTTTCCAGAGGAACCTCACAGTTGCCTTGTCTCAAAATGTACTCCGGCTTGTTACCCTCGGAGTACTTTGGGCTGGGGATGGAAATTTTTAAAAAAACTCGCCTTCAGTGTGGACATGGACATCACGGAACTCATCTGGGCAGTGGAGTCGTCCCCCCAAAGCCTCTCCTGATTCAACGCAGTCATTGTTATGAAGGGTTCTTTCATTTATTTTTGTTTGGGAGATATTGCGATGGATTTCCATTACAGGAAAAGGCAGCAAGGAGGTGAAGCGGTGACTGTCCTATGCTGTCTGTTGATTTCCTTTTCAATATTCATTCTAACCCCTTTGTCATTCTGTATACAGGTATGCATTTCTAAGTCTGAGCAAGGGGTTCAACACCCTCCGTTTCTCCAAAATGATCATCAAAATTTAGGTCCAGTCACCCCCTGACAATTTATGTATACCCAAAATCAAATCTAGCTCAGTCTCTAGTGAACTTGTCTTAATAATTTTGTCTCCAGAGGTTCATTTCCATAATTCCCCCTAGGATGGTGCAATCCCACCCCTCCTTGGCTGGTTGACTGACAGCCTTTAATTCAGACACCTCAGTTCCTTATCACAGGCTATACTGAGTGGTCTATTCTGAATGGGTGATGCCTGTGTTATTGTGGCATAGATGCTGGGACAGGACAGGCTCCCCTTTTGGTTTGACTGTTGAGCGAAACCCAAATCTAATGCCATCCATTTTCCGTCTGCACGCACCTTTAAACGGTATTCATTCCGCGCTGCGGTTGAATTTAACCAGCGGATGTCTTGCTAGCTTCGGTCCTTACAGTGGTGGTAAGAGTAACAGCGGTAAATTTTGACAGAGATACAGTTATGTATGTAAAATGGAAACTGCTTGTGAAAAGGCGAGCGTCTTCCCTGCCTGAGAGCGCCTTTCCTACTTGTAAATGTTCCCCTGTGGGGCGTGGGCCTTGTCTTATGTTTAGTTAAAAATGTACATTTTCTGACTCATGGATATGAGGGAATTCCACAGTGGCTGAACTAACTCAACCTGCCAAGTTCATTCTCTGCTGTAACAAACACTCAAGGACTAACACCTTCTTTCGTTTTTGAGTCACTTCTTCTGCTACAGGAAAGACGGTTTTGATGTTGGGCGAAACGGCTGTTTGCAGCCCTAATGTGGGGGACTCAGCAGGACCACTAGGACTCTAACAAGGGACAGATCAGCCCAAGAGAGGAGCCTGCATACCGATTAGTGGGGTTCTATCCTCCCGCTCCTGCAGTAAAGCCAGAGTTATTACTCTTTAATGGAGTGTTGCCAAGGTTGCTCCCCAGCAGATCCCCTAATATTCTTTGCTGTTTCAAATTAATCGCAATGTGCATTTGGCTTTGGGAAATAATTAATTTTCTTAAGACGTTTAAATGAACTTGGAGAATGCAATATATTTTACATGTGGCAATATGGGGAAAGCAAAAGTACTCATAGTGAGTATAACTGCAAAAGTAAAACGATTAGTCTTTTAAATGGAGATGTTTTAATTTACCAAACATCACACTGCTCTCCAGAGGTGCAGTAATCTTCACTGGCTTAAAAACATTTTTATCAGATTTAATTGCTGGAATAAATGAGCATATATTTGGAATATATATATTTAACACAGGGCACGCCGTAGCGTTGGCCTAACATCTTATGGTTCTTGGCTGATCTTGGCCTTTCATACTAAATCATAATATTAAATAATACATGTCGGCCAAAGTCTTTTGCTATTAATTTGCCGTTAATTTTCTTTCAGACGAAGCAGCTCAGGACGGCAGACGCAGCTGCGCTTACAAAAAATGACACCTAGGATTGGTCTGGTCTTATCTCCGTCCCTCTGTGCAACGATTATTCAGAAAGATGTGAAGCTAACGTCAACAACCTCGGGAACTGAATAACTCTAAAAATCCAGCAAACTAATTCAATTCGCACACCCACCTGCCTAAAGTGTCTTGATGTGAAAAACATAATAGAAGACAAAGAGGGAACAGCCATAAAAGCCACGAGGTGTTTTATGTTCTGTGTGAATGCAGGCAGGCCCTCAAGGTAACCCTGTCCTCATTTGAGCTGTTGAAGGCAATGTATATGTACATGGAAATGCATTTAGCTTTACTGTGTATGCAGAAAGACGCGGTGCAGGCCACAGCTCTCGTCTGGCAAGTGGCGTATTCGCTCAGGTCTGCAGCTGGCTCTTACCTGGATCGGTGTGGTGTACATTTATGTTTACAGACCTGGACCGATGAGTTTTGACTTCCTCTCTCTACCTACCTTGGCAATGAGGATGAGAGCTGGAACCCTGTGTGGAGTTTTTTTTTTGCCACCATAAAAACCCGAAAATGTGTACTGCTTAAGGAAACTTCAGTGTTTAACTGCAGCTGACTTTTCAAAACAGGGAAACGGGAACTGAAATGCCATTAATTTTATCAAACTGAAACAGTTTGGGAGCATTACACCTGCATTTACCTGGTTTCCTGACCTTCTTGTTGGCTTTGGCTGACTCCCAAGGACCAAGGAATTAATTCTTCTGTATATTTAATGCAAGCGTGCCAAAACGGGTTGCTATGCTTTAAGATTTTTAAATAAGGAAGATTATTATTGTCTGGCAATAGCATGGATTTACATTAAGCTATGTCTTCGTCTGCAGTCTCCAGGTCTCCTTTAACTGGCCTGACTGATACCTCGTTGAGTTGTGAATGCACAACTCACTTACCTTCCGCAACTTTTCAATGACATCGTCTTAAATCCTGGCAGAACTTTATGGCTATTTCAAACTAGCAAGGCCTTCTGGATTCACGCTGAGGCACAATACATGTATTTAAGTTACCGGTGATTTGTGTCCCTAGCCGAGTGGTTCAATCAGTGGGATCGATGCTGAGGTGGAGAGAATAGATCTGATGCATAGAGGGGAGGGAAGAAAACCGACTTTGGCTAACTTGGTCATCACTCAAGTTAACGAGTGATAAAATTTATACTTCAATAAAGTGTTTAAACCCCATCACTGGGCTCAGATGCCGTGATTTTCCAGTGACCTTCATAGCATGGAGAAGGCTCGGAAGAAGTCTTAGGTATGTGATTTATTCATGAAAGAAGAGTAAGAATATCACATTAATAGTGCAGCTGCCACAACATATAATGGATGCTCTACTCTTTCCACATTCCAGGGCAGGAGGACTGTGCTTTTCACTTGCCTATTGTATAAATATTCGTGGAACTGGAGCAGAACAAATATTTCTTTTGCCTCCTGAACTTGCTGAAGCCCAGCAATTGGACACCTTGCCTTAGTACAAAAAGTTCAATCACGGGGCCGTGAATTTTTTTTTTTTTTTTTTTATCAATTTGAGTGTGACTGTTTTATATCATTCTTCCTTTAAGTTAGCGTGTGGAGAACATACTCTGGCTTGTAGCTCCTGAGGTTTGTATTCTTAGCTCATTTGTTCAAGCCAATCTGCGCTAAACCAATTCGAAAAGCTCCTGGGATAAATACTGGCCCTCCACACGCCCTCTCACACCGCATTTTCCGTGACACTATCATGTTCTGTCATCGGCATTTGTGCTTTTCTTCATTTCTGGATTACTCTCTGTTCTCCTGCCTCACCTGTCTATCATTCTGATGAGATGTGAAACAATGTGATTTCAGCCTTGACTCTGCAGATTGCATTTTCAAGTTTCCTTCCCCCCTGGGAAATACAGTATCTATCACGAATCAGCATCTTTGGTCAGTTTTTCTACCTCTCAAGGGATGCCAGGTATGGACAAAAAAGAAACTGAGTTGAGATTTTCTTTCAGCAGGAGGTCCCCTCTGTTCCTACGCAGAGTACAGTTTTGCTGTACAGTCAATGAGCCAAATCATCATGGTTTCCTTGGGGTTTCTTGTGTTTTAGATATTTCAGTTTAAGCTGTGTGACTGGTATGCAAACTAGCCTTTAGGTCATAATTATTTCTTGCATAAACGGTCCTCTCTTGCAAACACCCTCACGTCCCGTAGAGAATAAAATTAATTTTTTTTCAGTGAATTAAGATACTTAACAGCTACTCACTGGTTGTGTTTAAACTTGAGCGGATCTGCTTCACAGATCAGTAACTGGCCCGTGAAGTAATAGGAGGCCCCTGATATGTTACCCATGCGCTAAAGAATCACTCGAGTTATTTCAAGGTGCATCAACAAAATATCCGACATTATCAATGACTGCGGTAACACGCCTTGCTTTAAGATCCACCAACTGAAACAACAACAACTATAAGCAATAATAAACAATTATGAACAATAATTGTTGTCATAATTGCAATAGTGTGTTGCAATAATACCACTTATATTAGCGCTGTAATAATACAGGCTCGAGTGCAGTGTGGCTCTATTTCCTGATGCCCAAACCTGCGAGATGCCTGTTTATGCTGTGATGCCCACCTAGTCAATGGTTTCTCTGCTGGGAAGTGTGAGGATCACAGGTCAGCAGCCAAAACATGAGCCCATGAGCTTTTTCAACACTGCAGAAGCACAGTTTAATGTATTTTTGTCTTCCACGAACTATGTGACACACAAATATCTGAATGGCAACTCTATAATGTAAGACATCACAACTTGTTTGTTGTACTGCTGTCCCGCACCAATTCAGAACAGTAACAGTAAGGTTGTGATGGAGTAATGGGACAGTCCACCTTTCCCGTGAATCTGTTTTTCTGATTCTCCTCATGTATAGAGCTCATTCGATATGCCTTTGAATACCTGATGACATCATAGCTAATGCTGTTACCCTGAACAGCTCTGAAAATGACCTGGAACACCTATGCTTTACTCCATACATTTCTCCCCTCCTTGATGACACTCTCAGAAGCCATGCTATATCCAAAATTCAGCCAAAAGGGAGCCCTATTATCTGGTGCCCATCTCAGTACCAGAAGGGGTCCCTGGGAAAACGCCAGGCTTAACACCTATAACCAAGGGTGACTAGAGGGCGAAGATGAGGACGGTAATTAGAAACAGTTTCCATCAGCCCTTTGTCTCTCTGTGCCACTGAGGGCCCTACCACCAGGAAACCCTCCAAATGACTCAGCTAAAGAAGATCTCTGTGGACTATTTAGTGCCACTCTTAGGTTGCAGTAGATCTGGGTGGGCAGCGTGGCAGGATGACTCATGCTAATGAAACCCGGGGCTCCCCGAAGAGACGCTGCCCATCTCTCTTCCTGAGAAGATCGTGACATAACTTAGCATGCTAACAGAAGCCTCGCGACCCGAGTTAGGTCCTTCTTCTGAAAGAAAAAAACATATTTCTCTAAAATCGAAAATGTAGGACCAATAAAAGCTAGATATGGTGAGAGGCTTACATGCAGTACATCCAGCAGTTCTCTGCTATGGAATCGCTTCTTATTGCCTTTTTGAACAGAACTTGATGTCTGCAGTATCTCTTTGGGTTATTTGCGGGATCATTCTGTTGTGATCTATAGCACTCGGACATGCCAGAAGACACGATGGAGGGTGGATGCCAGGAATTTGCCTTGGATTTGCCAAGCTGGGGATCTTTATTTATTTCTGTGTACCGGGAGAGGGTTTGTGATGGGATAGTGTTGCAGGGGACAGGGTTGCGTGACTGGCTTAGATGACCCTGCGCCTCAAGTTCACTCGTTCTTTCATTCACTCGATGTCGCTCCCATTTTACTGCAGGGGGAAAAGTTAAAAAGGGACAAGTCACTTGACACAGGGGCGCATGCCCTGCTTCTCACTTCCCCGCCCTTCGCGGCCTCTTCACCTAAAAGATTTTGGTAAATGTCATGCATTTTTCCACAGAAGAGATCGACTGCATGCTGTGGGGTTTGAACATATGGCTTAAGCACAATGCCACTGCATGTGTTGCCTGACTCATTGCCTTTAAGAAGGAGGTACAGCCTGAATTGTCTGGCTGGCTGGTCTGAGCATCATCCCTGTTTTCCAATTTGTCTGGCATTAGCCCTTTACAGAACCTTTCCCTGAAGCTATTGTTTGCTTTTCTCTTGGCAATCCTCCTTTCGTTTAGGAACGTCAGGCGTGTGTCCTTTTACCTGCGTTTTCTAACGTGAGCCATTAAGCTGAATCCGGTGTCAAATAGAAGTTACTGTTAAACCTCATTAAGGGACGTGTATATCTTTCATGAAAGTTGGCTGTCAGCAAAGAACAGATCAGGAGGCTAAGTGATGAGAGCAGTGTTAATGGTGCATTTTTTAATGAAGGTGCAGTAATTCGAAGTTTCCTCTAAACTAAACTGAACCGTGATGGATCGAGAGAAATCACGCTCGTACATCTGTGACACTGTGCCATTTGCCCAGAAATCTACACTCCAATTTCCTGGTGCAGCCAACAGCACGTAAAGCAAAACTCATCAACGTCTTACGGGACAAAAAAAAAAAAAAACAATCACTGTTTGGCTGGTTAACTGGAACGTCCATTTCAGTATGGATCCTACTAACTCCTTTGTGCAGCCTGCACAGTCTAAAAAAAAAAAAAACAAGCACAACAAGGGCAAAGCTTCACTTTTTATACCTCCCTAGGATAACCATTGAAATGTTGTTCCTCCTACCAAGATAACAGCCTTAGGGAAAGGGACGGAAACAGGAAATCTAATGTCCTTCTATGGACCCTGCAGCCAAGTGGCTCTCCCAGCATTTACAGACTTCTGACCAGACTGACCAAGAAGGCGTACTCGGTGAGTGGGACGAGCTGGAGACGACTTCTTAAAATAGTCTGAATGATGGAGCAGTACCTGCGGTCGTCATGGTTACTGAGTCCTCAGGGAGAGGCGGCAGTAGATGGTGTCAGCGCTGTGGACTGAGGCTCCCTGCGGATCGAGCCATGGACAACAGTGCGGTCTAACACACTGTGTGAGGTGAAGATAGTCTGAGCCAGAGGCCGTGGAGAGCAGGGTACCTTCACGGGCCAGGCTGTGTTAACATGGGTCTCTGCCTAAAATAGAAGCCTAGTTTATGAAAGCTATCTTCACGTATGTGGTTGAGGCAGATTTATCAGTTGTACAAAGCTTCCTTTTTTCTGTCATCTTTTGATGCCTACATATGTTGAATATAAGAACGTAGTCATGTAAACATGTATGTGTACTAAACATACATATAAATATATTCATATGTGTGTGGGGTGTTTCTAGTTGTATGTTCCCAGTCTACATATTCGTACGCTATACATACATCTGTGGGTGCCTGTGTGGGTGTGTGCATGTTTGGCAGCCTTGAGTTCTCCTCACACAGTTAAATGCTCTCCAGTGATCCATGCCCCCCAGGGGAGACTTGAGAAGCGATGCAATGGAGCGCAATGGAAATGACGGCGCCTCTGAACAGTAGATAAATGAGGGGAGGAAATAGGGTGAGGGGCTGATCCTAGAAGAAGGGCCCAACATGTTGCTGAGGAAGGGGTTTTAAGAAATGGGAACCCCATAAATATCCATTTTCCATTAACCCACCACCCCTCACCTTCAGTCTTCTACACCACAGCGAGCTTCTTTTCACTAAAAAAACCCTGGGAGGTTCATAAGATGCCCCCTGTGCTCCCTTTCCCTTCTTAGTTTAAAAAAATATTCAAAGTTCTGAAAGCTTTCCTTTGCCCTCAGCACAGATTTACTTGCTGGCTAGCACGCCTTCATCCCTGGTGATGCGTCCTAATCACATTGCATGCCCTCGGATCACAACTCAGTCAGCTCCAAGGACATCCTCACACAGTAACGTCACAGGTTTGTGCTTGGCGTGTTAGTGTTTGAGACGGGCGAGTGCTCGGAGAGTGTTAAAGAGGGGTGCCGAAGTGACAATTTGATGTGAAATTGATCCTTGTGACACAACCAAATAGTGACAGATTTTGTGGTACCTAAAAACATCGTGTTTGCGTCAGCATTTTTCAGGAAGAAAGTAGAATTCTGTCACCCACACCTGCATGTAGATAAATAATAGGAAATGTTACCCCAAGCATTATCAGCTTGGGAGAGACACTGGATCTGTTCATGCCATTTATTTTCAGAAAAAAGGACACTGGTCCATCTCAGGGATACACCATCACTTGGCAGTCTCCTTTTAAAATGGCTGCTGTAGATGCATATGAAGTAGGAGAGTAGGAAACACCTCGACCGGAAGGTCCTTGTCCTCATCCCCCACAAGGCCTGGTCGATGCTGTCACAGGACGCCAGCACTCTGGAGAGCCTCAAAGTCCAGACTCCTGCTGGCATGAGAAATTGGCCGTATGCAGCTAGGTTCACGGCTCACTGAAGAAGTTTCAGGCTGGTTGACTGCCTTTGAATTACAGTGCCCGGTGGCCCCAAACAATGCAGTCACAACAGCGAGCTCTGGATGCAGGTGCATCAGGTGTTCTGCCTAGTTTGCCTTGTTATCCAAGTGTGAAAGCAAAGGAAAACATTGCTGGTGGGCTGCCATGTGCTTTCTGGTGACCAAATGTGCCTTTTCTGCATGTTATTTGGTCTTCAAAACAATAAGAAACATTATGCAGATTTTTTTTTTTCTGATTGTTTGCTTCAGTCAGAAGAATTTGGTTGTGTACGACTGGACACTTGATCCAATGTGTAACGTTTACAGTGAAGAGCTTTACCCGTTTAAACGGATTGTTATAACCTTAAGCAGCTTACTTACGGTGGTGTCATACTAAGTATGCAGATCAAGGGGACAACAGCAGGGTCCCTTCTGGGATTAACTTTATGTTCCATAGTCTATTTTTAACTATTATATCTTCTGCTGACTATGGCAGTGTCAGTTGGGTTTCACTGCTGTATTGCACTAGCATGTCTGTGGTATGAACCTTTACAGCGTTTATGAGGAAATCTGTAGATATTGGAAGAGACGTTAGTGGCACCATTTGCTTGCAAATTGGAAGATAATGAAGATGCTTTTTTCTTTCAGAAATGCTTAAGGGAACTTATACCTCCATCCATCTGCATTGCTCTCAGCTTAGCAGCATCCCCAGAGATGCCAAGACCTGAATATGAAAAATGTAATATTATGTTGCAAGTGAGTTTCCTGAGAATATTCTGGCTTTTATGCAAACAGCCGTACGCATGAAAGCAGCGAATGCTGCTACTCGGCTAATAAAACTTTTGTTTGTACTACCTACAAAGACAGCATTAGTCCAGTTTCCAGGGTATCACTAGTCATTTACAGTCTGTACCAAAAGGCATGTTTTATAGTATGTATCAAAAGGCATATTTTCTTTGCTGAGGGAAAGATGTGATGGTTTGCGCCATGTCTCTAATATCTTTAGAGCATCATAGTTGTTCTCGATTCAGTAAATTAAGAATGTCAGTTTTGAAATGTGGTGCCTCGTTCCAAAACTTTGCATTTCACAAATTGAGCAAACCCCTGGGTGACATTGGGTTGATGGAGCCAGCAAGTGTGGTAAAGTAGCGGCTGGACTTCTAACATTCACATTCTCCCTGTTTGTAGATTCACAAAAAGTGAAGCCCATACTTTCATGAACATTACTGGTATCCCTATTTGATGAGGAAAGAACAAACACTGGGAATGAAACTACCAATAAATGACACAGCATTCTGTCTCCAAAACTCTCTTGTGTTCTTGGCTCTCAGTGGACCCTTTTTATAGAGTCTTTCATTAACTGACTGGCTGCACCTGGTACTCGTGGCCCCTCACTGCCACACCCTGAGATTAAATTTGTCCATTTTTAGCATCTGTGCTTCTGGAGTCAGTAGATCATAGGAGATCAGAGGGCTGTGAGGCTATGAATAAAATTCATGCTTAATATGGGATTTTCACCCTTCGATTTTAATGTCTGCACCTGCCACTCTCACTAAAGCTGTATTTATGGATTTTCAGTTTTAAAAGGGAACCCATTTAACAGAAGACAAATACGCTTACACTTCTATAATAACATGTTTACTCTTATTTTGTGTCATTCACGCAGACTGACACATACGAGTGAGCAACTGGAACAACACGTCATGTGGTACTGCAGCTGCATGGCGAAGCTGAGACAGTGGGATCAACCTCAGGACTTCACGTCAATATTTGCCATCAGCAAAATGGAGATGCAGTTTGGCGGGACTAAAGGTCACTCTGCCAAACTCAGTTATTTCATGTTGTGATTCCTGAATGTGATCAAAACCCTCTTATTGCTGTCAGGCTAAAGGAAAATAAGACCATCTCTTGCACAAAAATATACCTCCAACATGGTTAACATACCGATACCCTCCCCTACACAGAAAGTGCTCAGAAATGTACAAGTTGTGACGAATGAAGAGGTTAACAAAACACCATCTTCTATATCTATTTATATTTCTGTCATTCATTAACAGCTAAGCCTTGGCTGTCATTTCTCTCCCGGCACACTGACACCCTGACTTCACACATTAACTTATTAACTAGTGCTGGATGTTGGGAAACATTTACATGTTTTTTATGCGCAGACTTGCGCAACTTGGCTCCGATTTCCAGTAGACAAGCCACCAGCAGTAAGTCTCGCGTGCTCTTTACCCAGTCTTTGTGTTATCGTGGCTTTTGCCCTCGGCAGTTGTCCCCAAGCACCACCTGAATGCACCGATGCCAAATCACAGCCTCGGCAGAAGACTGGATGTTCCCTGCTGACAGTGTAATATGCAAAATTATATCAGACAGACTAATATTAGTAGTTGTGACCTGAGGATAAACAGTGTTCCTAAAGAAACTTGATTAAGATAATTATCCTCTTAATTGAACTCATTGAAAAGAAACTGCTTATAATGAACTGTGTTGTCTTGTAACTGACAGTATTTGCCTTGGATAAGAGATCATCCTTGATTTTGCTTCCATGCAGATATTCAGTAGTTCCTCAGTATCCAAAACCTCTGAATTTTCGCGGCAACGGCGGAAACTTTGGCGTTATGACAAATTTCTATCTGAAGCTTATCCATAATAAAAAATCTAAATACAAATAAAAACCTAAATAAATTAGAAAATGTACAAATACATATCATACGGTGTGTTGTAATAAAATCATATTTGATGTACTGTGATTAACTCTATTGTGTTCTGTCACAAATTTATCTTCAGCCAACCATGCGCTGCACAAGTGTTACGAGCTATTTCCGTCTGTTACGTTTTTTCTGAACACATTTATGCCATGTCACCACATTTATTGCACATCTCATTTTTTAAAAATAAACCTATTTATTTAAATGCCAGTTATGTGAAACAAAGAGACAGACACGGTGGGTTACTTTGACAAACGTCTTTATTGCTTGAGTTCCACACCTCATAACACTGAACTCGGGCTGCGGCCCCCCGCATGCCCCCTCTCATCCTCCCTGTGTGACACAGTGACTAACATGTGAAATGTCCTGTACTGTACATACAATGCAAACTAATGACAACATGAATTGTTTTCTAATGAGGTAACTGGTCTTTACAGCGTTTATCAGGCTGAAGTCACGGGTTGATGGTTATATGGGTGTTTTCCGATGGGCTGGGAGCACATTATTTATTTATTTCCCCCCATTTATAAAAACGGCAAATAGACGCTTGGTGTCTGAAAAATTCAGCGTTCGGCGTGTTTTGAGGGGCGAATTACGATTCGGATACGGAACAATTATTGTGCTGTGTTCATTGGTTATAGTCAGAAATAATGTGCTCCAGTTTTCTTTGTCCATCACAGAAGTCCAAAGATGACAAGGAAGCCTGGCGTTGCATCGTCACTGCCCATAAAAGACCCTGAGGAAACAAAGGTCTCAATAGGGACATAGAGAGATTCTACCCTGGTTCAGCTCAAAAAAATAGGACATGCTAAGTTAAAAGAACTTGTTACTTACATCTTATACACACGCCTAAATGTTTTGCTCCGTTTGTTACGTTTGCACAGTAACTGTGACACCAACGCAGCTGATGTGCGGCCGTAAAGGACACGACATTAGTTCTGTCTTCCGTTGACGTTGGTGTAATGCACGCTTATGAGCAGGGCCTTATTGTTGCTTTGAGCCATCGCTTCATATTTGTATAATTTTACTCCAAATAGCTAGTCACACACTTCCCACTTGGCACTGTCCCAGATGTGTGTCTGACACAATCATCCTCAGAACTCGTGCAGTGTCAGCACTGTCACTTCCCATTGGTTTCCGTATAAATCCAGCGTCCTGAATCAACTTGCGGGTAATACCAGAATAAAGGAAAAGGATTGAAAGGGGAGGGGGTGCCTCCCTGTCAGGTGCCAGTGTGTGGACCTGGAAGCTACTGTCCCACACCCCCTCCAATCTAAACTGCAGGGATGGAAACAGAAAAACAGATGAAAGTAGGACAGCACTCGGCGGTCGCTGTAGGGAATGAAAATGCCACACAAAGAAGAAACGCTTTTATCACAGAGTTTTGCATAGATAAGCTTTTTGCCCTTTGAGTGTGGGGGGAGTGGAGTAGCTGTAACGGAGCGCAAAAGGGGCAAGAACTGACCTATCGAGGCTGACAACGCTAACTGTCCCCCGATTAAACTGCGCCTCTTCCCATGTAGCCCTTCCTGAAGTGTAGACAGGGTGTCGATGGGGGGCAGAGATCTCCTGACTTGATGCTTGTTATTCTGGCCTGCAGGCCTTCTTGCCTTCCACGCCTGTTTAAGGCTGGTCTGGTTGCCCTCTGTCTGTTTAAGAATTCCGCAACTGACAAAGATGAAGGGGGGTAAGACATCGCGCAACTGTTTACCGTGTCCCATACGTCCATAACACGGAATGGGTGAGTGTGTTACTCCTGCGGGTGCTTGCTGCCCACTGGTAGAGAGAAACTAACTTAACTAGCCTGGCTGAATTATTGATGACCTCAGAGCCTCGTGGTTCAAGATAAGCAGAGGACAGCAAAATTGTGTAAGAAATAACTTTTCTCATTTGTTGTCTGCGCGTGACTTTTATGCCTCTTTTCTCCATGCACTTTTGAGCAATACTGAGAGGTCATACCTCACTGTTTTTTCACTATTTACATTTTTTTTTAAATACATTGTATTGACTTTGATGGAATCTGCTGCCTGTCATGTTAATGCCATGCCCTCGCTCACCTGTTCCAGTAATTTCCCCAAAGAGTTGAGATAATTGGGTTTCTAAATGTTGTCATTGGGCTGCAGGTACAGTTAACAGCAGATGAGAGTCAGACGTCCGGATCAGTCGTGATTAAATGCGACTTTGATAAAATACATCCCAGGAGTCTGTTTGAAATGGCTTTACTTGAAATTTAAATGTAAGTATGAGACCAAACTGCGTTATATCATTAGCCAGACTAGTGTCAAGGTTCAGCTTCTTATATGTTCACAGGCTCTTCTGTAGTGTTAGAAGGAGAAAGGTTTGCAGAACAGGCCAGAACATCACAAATGGTTTTCTTTATCAGCCTCCTCCAAGCACCACAACCCACGATCGCCAAGTTTCACGATAAGCTTCTGCAGTTGTAGACATTTTTTTTTTTTCCTGAAGTGAGCATGTCATGAATATTTTGTTGGTTACATACAAAATTCAGGAAAAATCGTGTTCAGGAAACATTCTTATGTGTTTGTATGGTTAATGCGATAGTGGTATAGGGCACAGAGGGCAAATTTGTCTGACATCTAAGAGTGTAGAGCGGAATTCAATGCATAAATTAACTTTAGTGATCAGCAACAAAAAAGAGAGAGTAATATATTTCTTTATTGCCCTTTATTAATTTTTCAAATTCAATTAAACCCGTGCTTACTTTTACGCCTGCAAACCTACACGTGCATGACTAAACCACATATACAAATTACTCCGTGGAACATGAGGTGTTTTCAAAGTAAATTAGTGCAAAAACGCAAAGGCGTCAAAAGTAGTTTTGTTACCGAATGAGGTTAAAGCTGCAGACATCAGTGTACAATTCCATTAAAAAAAAAAAAATTATTAATGTGGCCCTAGCTGCAAAAATCAATAAACTTTCTAAGTGATGTACACTTGTAGTCAATGTTTAAGTTAGATGTTTTGAGAATCTCAGTAAACACTCCCCCTGTGTATCTATCTCCTCGTAAATGAAGTGCTCTTTGTGGACAAATTCAAATATAGCCGTATTATCACGCACGCCTTGACAAAGTGCGGGAAATTCAGTAACACTGTGCCATCTTCCAGTGTCCTACAGGTAGTGCTCCTTCTGTTGTCTAGTGAAAGAGTCGTATTTGGTCTTGTGACACTCAAAATGTTTTCCGCGCTCTCGATAAATGGAGTGTTACTGTCAGAAACCTAGAGTTCAGCCCAAGGATAAAGTACATTTTACTGCAACACACTACAAAGAATGAAATAAACTGAGAAACATAAGATATGCAAATAAAAATGGTAGCCATCAGAAGTGCCCATTAGTTATGGAAAGGGATGAGAAGTGCTGGGGTTTAAATGCCTGCAGTCATCTCTTTTATGTCATATTCAGTCGCAGCAAGGTATGTTTTTCCATTAAATTTATGCCGCGCCGATGAAAACCTCGCGTGGATTTCTTCATGATTGGTTTACCTGTCAGATCATTTTAACGCAAGAAGCGCCTCGGTGTCATTGTCAGGAGCCTTTCGGTGAACTAGCCGCTTTGTCGACGAAGGGCATCGGTGGTTTGAATCCGAGCATATTGGCAGCAGGAGACGGGGCTCTGCTGCCTCTTTTGTACTTCCCTGGGCCTCCACTGAACTGGTTCACCAGCCCTTTAAAGGATTTGTTTCTCGACTTGTTTCAGACTTCAGCTTCAGAGCCTGTGTCCTGATGGGACAATAATTTCATTTTCTCAGGATAAACATCCAGAGAAATCTGGCATAAGATAGAATGGTCTCCACTGGCTGTTTAGATTCTGAGACATCACTACCCTCTTTGAGCTGCTTTTCGTGTTTTTGTGGTCCTTCCTGAAGTGCAGACGTGTGTGACACCTTGCATGTTTTTCTTCTGCCTTTGCCTCTACTTTGCTTGTAATAGTCTTTAACCTATCTCAGACCTGCCCTCAAAGAAGTTTTGAAAGTGATGGAACAGGTTTATGACCTCAGATGAAATGCAGTAGGATAAAACAAGCTCCGGAATTAGTTGTCTTGCCGTACGCGTCTCTGTGCTTTTGCTTCACCTGCATGTCGTGAGGACGTGTCTTTTTTTAATAGTTCTTTTTCAGTGTTTATTGTTGTATTTTGGAAGTGAAAACCGGTTCAGTTTCCTTCCGCTTTACGAGGCCTGCAACTGGCAGCGGACCGTGGCACATCAGGGTTGCCGTGAGGCCACCCTAAAGCATCCACTCCAAGATGCAAAGACAGACCTGGTCCTTTAACAGATGCTCGTTCCAGAGCAAGACAAGAACCCTTTCTGGAAGCCACGGGAGCAGTTTGACACTTGTCCGCGTCACTTCTCCGGAAGCCCGTCCTACACAAAGCGTAAAACGCTGGTGCAAATAGAGTGAGCCGAGCCTTATCCCTGTCCTTTTAAACACTCTTTAGTAGCAATTCTGACACGGGCCTATCTTCTGTGCGAGTCTGATGGTCTGTCCTCCCCCTGGGAGTTTTCTTTCACCCTGTTTGCATTAGGCAGAATAGGAGAGGGTATCAATCTATGCATTTTACAGCTGGAGTTGTTTCCCTCATTACAGCCCAAATTAATGAGCGATTACAAATTCATTCTAAGGCAATTATAGAATATTTGGTGTAATTGGAGATGAAATGAAGACATAGATCAACGGTGATGTTTGTTTTAGTTGTTTTTTTTGTTGTTTTTTTTTGCTGGTAATTCCAAAACTTGCACGGCGGCCTCTGCGGCGGCGCTGGAACGGACATTCTGCACACTGCGGAACATCTGTGTAATGCCTTTGTCAATAATTGTTTCTCAGATTACGGGAAGCCTGTCAATAATCGTGGCAGAGTTTTTATTAAGAATGCATTAAGAGGAGGGAAAAGCGAAAACGTGCTTACTGAGGAACGTTGAGATCAGCGCGGTGCCGCTCAGGATTTAGATGTATTTAATGGCACTCCGCTTGACCGAGAGCTTTTTGGCAGCTATTTTCATATCAAGGATAGGGCTGTTGCGTGTGCCGAGTGTTTCGTGTGCCGTGAACATGTAGTTAAACATACAATAGCTATGGGAAACTTGTCACCCTGAAAACGATACAAAATTCGGACAGAATTTTTAAAAGGCCACAACGTGTACGAAGCTGAAAGTTCCAGGTGGGTATAAAGGCGTCCATTATCCCTGACACTTCAGGATATGCTGTAATATGTCGAACTTGACAGAGTGATGAAGAGGTTCTTGGCATCTGCAAGCTCCAAGATCCTGCACAGTTCAAGATGAGAGATTCAGCTGGATTAATGTTTGCTTCGGCATCGCCAGGTCTTGGTATTTTGTGAAGTGTGCGATGATTTGGAAATGTTTAACCAGTCCCATATTTTTACACCCAGGAATAGATCAACGGAAGGAAAGACGGTGAAACACCAGTACCCTCACAATAAACCAGTGCACTACAGAATAAAATATTTATTGTATAACCTCTCTATGATACACATCATACAACCCCTGTCAATCTTTGCCAGGTTTTTCTTTTCTTTTGTGTATGAAAAGAAAGTTCAACTTTAAATAATAGATTAAAAGTGGTTCCATTGCATTTTCTCCCTTGCTGTTTATTGGTATGTTCAGTGCTGGTTGCCTGTATTCCACAGGGTAGAATTTATAAAGTCTATTTCAGCAGTTAAGCAGGGTGCACAAAAATATACCATATATCAAAAGTTTAGGACCACTCCATACTTATGGCCACACTTCCAGGGACAGACCTGCCCCCATTCAGTCAGGACTTGTCTTCTAATCATCATTTTTCTTCCAGGGGCTGTCAGAATGTGTGGTAATGAAGTATGACAGTGCCTGTATTCCACTTGAAAAGCCAAGTCAGAACCATAGCGAAAGGCTCTCATAACTGCTTTATCTGTGATTAACTTTGCTACGGCTGTGTGTGTAACTTTCACTTTTCCATTCGTGGTCTTGTGCTTCTGCACAGCAGTTCCCTCTGCTACAAAACACCTTCTCCATATTGTACTACGCTGCAGACAGCCAAAAGAAAAACTTCTGGGAGGACCTTAGTTTTGACTTCAGACCTTCTGATTAGACGTGTGGAGACGAGCTTCACTCCTACGTTCTTCATCTCGTACAATTCCATTGTGACCAGCCTCTTTCCGGAAGGCAGTCAGATATACAATTTTGTGTCATGGCCATTGGTGGAGTTTTAGTCCATAGGCCAGAGGTAAGGGTGTGAGATCAGACCTCGCTGCTCTCCACAGTGTGTGGGAGACTTTTGTGTGGGATGGCTGAGTGAGGTGGTGTGTCTTTTCCCCCGAGGCATTCGGTTATTGCCGGTCTTGTCCAATCTAGTTCCTCCTTGGAAGTCAAACGGTGAACTCCGATGTCAAGCTCTGCGCCGAAGCGGGCAACGGTTGGGGTCATGCGCATCTGAACTAGCCGGTCCCTCGGTTCCTTCCGTTGGCCTTCCTTCGGCAGTAGAGGTCGGGCAAAAACTTAGGGAATTTCAACTGAACACATTTTCTGGGTGTTTTTAATTACCTGTCACTCCCCCTGTCCCAGGGTCTCTACAGCCTGGTTCCTAATGTGCCACTTTCACCTTTGCGCAATTCATTTTTTCCCGCATTTAAATTCTGAGGAAAAATGTGACCTTCAGCAATTTAGCATCGAATCATTATTTTCCACAACATTGTCTGACCAGCGCTGCTATTTTAAATTAAACCCTTAGATACTGTAGCCACCATTAGCATAACTGCACATTTACATCTAAATAGTATTTAGTTTCCTCACAAACTGTCATCACGGGAAAGAGGAAAAATAAAGTCTTGTTGCCATTAACAAAAAACACATTATTTTTAATGAAGATGTGGTCACTAGGGTGTGCCCACCCGCGTGGTCCAGTGCAGCAGTTTTGTTTAGTACCGCCACTGATGGAGCTGGGACTTCTCTGTAAAATGCGGTCAAATCACAGCCAGCTGTAATAACTTGGAAGGGTCCCTGTGGCCTGTTTCAGGTCACCTGTTGCATGTTAGTGATGGAAAAATGCATATTCCCCCCTCTCTGCAGTGCCCAGTGTCTGTGTGACCATCTTAACCAGGAAAAACTGACATCTTACCTCTGTTTCCACAGTTGACCCGAACCAACACAGCAAATGCTACTCTATGCTGCAGTATCTAGTTAGACTTTGTGAGGTGTGAAGCCAGTTCTATCACTGCGGTAAAAAAAACGGGCTCCTAAGCCAGCCGGGGTTCCAAAAGCTCATATTCAAATCGCTGTAGCCACAGGGAACATGATCTGTGCAAATCAACTGTAAACAAATTACACACCAAGGAAACTGGAACAATACAGAAACTCCTCCGACTCTAATTACATTGTGTTGTTTTATAATCAGTGATTTTTGTACATATTTTACGGAAAATTGCCAATAAAAACATTTATCCAGTGTTTGTATACTGAGCTCCTGGACAAAGTATTTCTATTGTTTAATTGAAGGTTTTTTTTTAAAATCTAGTGCGCTGCGGGCCGAGTACTGTTTGTAATCTGAAGTAGGTTTCTACAGTCGCTGCGTTTCCCTTAACAAAAGCCCCTCAACCCCCAACCTCCTGCCGATAATTCCCTTTTCATTTTCCTTGGGTTAGTTTTACAGGAGAAATGAAAAAAATCATAGCCCTTGCATTGAATTGTGTTCGTTTCTCGTGTCGCAGAACCGTTTGCCTGTGGTTAAAAACCCTAAAAAAACTATGATGAAAAAAGGAGGCATACAATGCTGTGCAAAAGTCTTAGGCATGCAATTTCAATGTGTGTTGAGAAGTACAGGTAGATTCTTATCTGCCATCAGGGAGGTTTCTGACTGGTCCCAAATTCATTCTGCAGCCTGAGAATGACCTCAAACACCCAATCTCAGTCATACACAACTATCTTGAGCAAAAAGAAGGAATCCTGCAACAGATGGTATGGACCCCACAGAGCCCTGATCTCAACATGATCGAGTCAGTCTGGGAGGACATGCAGAGACAGTCAAAGTCTGCAGAAGAACTGTGGCCAGTTCCTCAAAATGTTTGGAAGAACCTACCAACCTCTACCTTAAACTGCATGCAAGTTTGCATAAGAGAATTGATGGTGTTTTAAAGGCAAAGGGTGGTCCCACCAAATATTGATCTGATTGAGGTTTTTTTTTTGTCTACTGCACTTTTTAGAAGGTTTATTGATTAATAAGTATTCATGGCATTATTTCTGGAACCATCCTCGCTTTATAGCACTTTTCCCACAGGTGCCTAACACTTTTGCGCAGTACTGTATAGTGACTCTCCCTGTACCCTGGGTGAACTGACCTAAACGTTCCCCAAGACTCTGTGAGCTTCTTAAAATCTGATGTTCTCTCTTGACTACGTCCTTGCACAGCCAGATTCACGCAGTTCTCCAGCGTTTGTCACATCGTCTCGGACAGTCACTTCACATGCTGCTACAGAACTCCCCTCCACCCCACCACCACCGTGTGCTGGAAGGGTGAGGCCAAGCAATGGGAGGGAGGTCTGTCGGAAAGGACTAATCTCCCTGGGATGCACTTTCTGGGTTCAAACGGTTATGAAGTTCATTATGTAAAGATTTTGCCCTCATTAAACAGCAGTGCATGGTGATGAATGGTCACCCACAGTCCCTGCTCGCAAAAAAAGGATGATTCCCAAGGCGGTGTTTGTTTACTCCCTCTAACACCTTGCCATCCTGTGATGAATGGATCTGGTTTTCTTTTTCATTTCCTCAAGGTTTAATGCTCATTCATCAGAAACTGTTCATAGAACGGGAGAGAAAATATTAATTTTCACTTATTGCAAATACTCATTAAGTACATCAGCTTATCATGACGGAACATGTCAAAACGGTAATGTGCTGTGATGACACAAGTTAAGTACGTGTTAAGATGGATAATTCCTTTGAAAAACGTGTCATTTTTGCTGCAAAGTTAACGCGCTGCCAGCTTCTGTCTGCTTCTTTTTTATGGATGTAGTAGCACACATTGCCTTGCAAAAGCCTTCACAAATTTTACTGGATAGCAAAATACTTTAACATTTCTTTCATTGTGATATTTTAATTCAGGATGACGGTGCTCAAAGTTAATTTTTTAAAATCAACACGAGTTTTCGTGACCAAATATTTTTAAAATTGAAATATAGAGCTTGCATAAGTATTTGAACCCTCTCATTGTGGCTCACCTAAAGTCAGGTGCACAAAATTGCCTTAACCAGCCACCCAGTTATTGGACTGGCCTGTCCAAGTGTGGTTCGCAGTAATTTATCACAAATTTGAAGAAATAAAAACACCTGTGAGGTCCCCCAGTCAAGTAATGAAATCTGAAGCAAAGCTATCGTGAAGTCCAAGGAGCTGTGGAAGCAAGTCAGAGATCAAGTTATCCAATGAAATGTGTGATTTTTTTTGACAAGGGTCTGAGTACTTTACTGCATTTGCCGTTTAACTGCCACCTTTATCCAAAGTGATTTACAACTGTTTCCAATTTAAGCATCAGGGTAATTAGACTAGAGAACTTCAGGATAAATGTCTTTCTCAAAGGCAATGGAGCAGTTGGAGGATTAGGATTGAAACAGACAATCTCTAGGCTGCACACAATTATTCATAACTGCTACACTAGTGACCGTCCAATTATAAGAAGAATCAGGAACCATTTATTATCATACTTTCTTATACAACAGGTACAGGAGGGAGAATGAAATTCAACGCACAGCCGAGAGCGAGCAGCTTGAGTCCTTCTGAAGTCAACAATCCTCTCCTTGGTCTCTCAAAGCACCTCATGGTGAATGGGATCAGCGCAAAGGTGCAGGAGTCATTCATAGAGGACAGTGATTTCTTGGGGACTGGGGTGATGATGGTGGATTTGAAAGACTTGAGGACAATAGCCTGAGCCCAGGGAGGTGTTAAAGATGCCAGTGAAGACCTCCACCAGTTCACCGGTGCACTCCAACTGGGAATACTGACTGCTCCTCCAGCTTTCCCTATGTCAGCTGGGGATGGTACCTTGTCACCAGAGCTCTTCTATCAATGAACTGTCTATACTTTAGATTTATTTCATCATTTTGCTTGATTTTTTTATTGAAGCATATTGATGCTATCTTTTCATTTTTTAATACTCTTTTATTTAGAATTGATACATGGACTTCTATATGACGTTATAACGGTAAAGTTGTTTGAGGTGAACTTGAATTCTGCATATTAACTTTGAAATGCTTGAGTTTTTTTAATATATGTTTTAAATAGTACAGCAGTTATAATATGGATTTCAACTTTATTCTATGAAATTATTAAGAAAAAGTAAAAAAAAAACATCAGATCGAAAAATTAGACGTACACGAGGTACCGGGATTCAGGCGAAGCTTTTTAATGTCGTGAACCACTAGTAGCGTTAAAATGTTCAATATGCAGCTTTGAATTTAAAACAAGCTGTGTGTGTTCCGGGCGGAGATACCCTGGCAAGGGTGACACCTGAACTGATGGGCAGCTCCTTGTCACACATCCAAGAGCTTAAGGAGGGCCAGCTGTGGCCATGCGGTCCTGAAAATTTAAGGGTGCTGGTCTGAGGGCTTGTGGCTGTTGTCTTTGGGGAAGCTTGTGAGGGGTGTGAGCCTCGGCGCAAGCATTGTTGTGTTGATAAATCCTGCGTTCAGATGTGTTTGGTCCAACAAGGCTGTTAAAGAGGCCAGACATCTGCTATCTGTGGGTGGGACTGAGAGGGGCCAGACGCTCTGCCCATCCAAAGCTGAAATAACAAGAAAGGTTGATCAAGAAGAACAAGACATGGATGCTGAACCCCCATATCTGACACATAGTCGAGGACTGGGATGCAACCTACCTCACTGATAGGTGGTGGGAAGAGGAGAGGCTCCCCAAGATCTCTAAGTGACGCTAGATCCACCCCCCACAATCTGTGGAAGTCCCGCCCCCCTCGGCTTTACTATAAACCTATGATAAGGTGTTTGCGCTATTCCAAAGTTACATTCAACATTAAGTTGCAATAAATTGCAAATAAGTTAAAATTAATACTGAAGCATTTGTTTTAACATTAACCTTTGTCATTAGACTACGCTGGGTACAGGCTTTTTTGTAAATGAAATGGAGTAAAACTAATCTCCAGAACATTACTCTGGTCGCTGACCTTCACAATATAATTTACAACACAACTGTAACTTACATATTAATCTAGATATGAATGAATGTTAATGAACAGAAATATGCAAATTCACTCATTTAGCTTTTCTAGCTTCTTCTTCTACTTCTTTTCTCAGAAGCACCTTGCGGTGTCAAGGCAGCTACACTGACTTGCCCACTTGAACAGTTGTGTAATTTTACCACAGCGATTCAGGGTAAAACTGCTGCTAAAAGGTACTACAGCTGGAAGTGGAATTTAAACCCGTGACCCCCGCCCCCCACCGAGTCCAGAGGTAGCAGAGGTAATACACGTAGTCAGGAAAGTGTCATAAAGAGCCCATGAAAAATGAAACTCCCCCTTCAAACTGTATTTCGGCAGAAAAGGGGATGTTTACGATAAGTAAGCAGTTTATTATGATTTATTTATTATAAGTGAGTAATATGGTAAAGTCACGAAAACACCCCACAAGACCAACAGGAAGAATAGCAGGTGAATAACTACTAACTCACCATTGAAAATGATAGGCGTACAGAGGAACAGCTCTGTATTTCACATCATCTTAACACTGGTCCCTCCAGGTGGGCCTGGGATCGAGGCTGCAAAACAGAGCACTTGAGCGGAACACACACACTGGTGGGGCGGCAGCAGAGCGGAAGGTTTTTACCACCCCGGCTGAAAAATTCCCAATAAACTCTCCTTGTTGTCACATGTGGCAGGCTAACAATGAACGTATTATTTTTTTTGGGTTCTCGCTCGGCGTGAGGCTTAATATTTCCATCTTGCCCTGGTCTTATCTTGCATAAATGTAGTCACTGACCTCATATTAGAAAAGGTTCGGATTAGGAGGAGATAAGATAAGAGTATTGATCAGTGCTTAGGAACATTTCTGGCTCACAACACTCCTGGTTTCTAAAAATCACCTAAAGGCAACACTTCTTGTTTGTGTGAATTCAAGCTCATTTGAACCACATCAGCCAAACAAAGTAACTCCGTCCCATCAGTTACCAGTAGTTTGCACACCCTGTGTCTCTTTTGGAATGTGGACGTTTTGTCTGTACAGATAGGAAAGGACTTTATATTGGCCCAGTGCCTATCATTCTTCTTAAGATATGTTTGCATCTTGCTTTGAGAAGCTGCCAGGGTCTGCTGTGCATTTGCAGCCTTCCTGCTGTACCCTTGAGAAAGGTACTTACCTGCAATAGGCTCAACCAGTCAGAAGGTTGACACAACAGCGGGTGGCCTAGTTGTAGTTCTGCAGCGCTTTTCATCCAAGCCGCTTTTCGCCCACCTTTCGATTGTGTGCTTCTCAGTTCAAACCATCCCGTCCAAGGCCAAACTCCCATGTCATGTCGCGTTCCTGGGTTTAATGTTAAACAAACACACTCTTTGGTCCAGAAGTGTTATATTCAATAAAAAGAGACTTCTTCTACATTACACCGCACTGTCTGCTCGTGATCTCTGGAACGTTCCCTTTCTGTCAGCCCCAAACATTCGTCAATGCTACATTTGCATATGTAGTGGCTATCGTAAATATTTAAAAAGTAAACTGTTTGTTACATACGACTACAGTAGTGCTTACAGCCACTGGCTTACACCTCCACCTCCTGCTGCAGTACCCTTGAGCATGGTACTTCTTCTGAATTACTCCAGGGTAAAATTCCCAGGCTGTATAAATGAATAAATCACTGTTAGTTGCTTTGGGGAAAAAGCATCAGCTAAATAAATAAACGTGTAGTACTAAGTAATATGTATGAAATTGCCAACTAAGTATAATGTTAGAGACAGCAGGCTGTGAAAATAAGAAGGCGGCAGTGTGTTTGTACGTCTTCCACTACAGAGGAGTCGGGTTTATGTGCCGAAGGCTGACAATCTGCACCCAAGATGAGTGTGGAGTATTGAAGCAAAATGATATGCTTTATGTAAGTTATTTTCATTCCTAAAAAAAGGTACAAACAGGCTAATATGTTCATTTGAAGCAGAAGTTTGCAGAGTATAAACTGTTCATTTATTATAGCTGGCTCTTTTTACCGGTGCTGTTTAGGTCGGGATAACGTTGCCTGGAAACCACCTGTCAGATTTTCAGCTTTACCCTCCACTTAGTAGTACTGAAAAAAGCTATGAAAATTTCATAGCCCTAACTCAGAACTGTGAAAGAAAAGTTATTAAATAAGATATAATGGAATCAAATATTAACCCAACAGGACAAAAATGTTAAGTGTGACTGAATAATAAGTTCTTCCACGCTTGCTAGTTGCGCCCTGTGCAAAATGTGCGAGTGGGGAATGAATTCCAACAGAAGTTTTTGTATTTTCCGGCAGGGAAGTAACACCAACTTAATTTACACTTAATAAAATGCTTTTTTTCACCTCGTCTCCGCTGGCCACCAGTGAGTCTCCGACCCACAGTCGCAGTCATTTTGCCACCCGGCCGGTTTTAATCTGAAGAGACTGAAGGCGTTGCTGCAGTTTGCTGCGGTTTAGGGTGGCTCGATTTCTGTCACCTCCTCGAGCACGAGCTTGTTCGCCGCGTCGCTCCTTCCAGGAAAATTACCACCGTGGCCCGAAAGAGATTTGATAGAAGCAAATGAAATGGACCCTCCACGCAGGAGCCAATTTCAAAGATATCTTAGGGAAGTGTGTATCAAATTAAAAGGTAGGAACAACACAATTGTGATGATTACGTATGCCTATTTTCGTCCTTTTTTGTCCTCGGTGAATACATAATCACCGCTTGTGATTCTCGGCAAAATCCTGTCTAAAAGTACGTATGTTTTGTGGAACCGGCAATCATTTTGAATAGGATGCGTCTTATTTTCTTAATGCAGGTGAAATGAAACACAGGAACTGTCACTCGTCACCTGGGGGAACATGGCTGCACCGTAGTTACGGTTACGGCTACGACGGGTGACAAGCGCGATGCAACGGCTCAGCGACGAGTAGGACTGTTATTTCAGATTCCGGGTTTCTCCTGAGCTCAGCGCTGGTCTTTAAGACGAGTTGTAGAGAAGTGTAAACGTCCCAAATTCCTCATAACCGGTGGATGTTATATTGATAACATAATGGCAGCTTGTCCCCAAGAGGTTGTTCTTTCTGTCCCCGCTTCTTGCTTCTGCTGTAGAACCTTTGAGGAAAGTGTTTACTCAAGAGAATATGCCCTTCTGTACAATATAAACTTATACAGATGAAACAACAACAATAAAAATAAAGAATTTTTTGTTGCCTTTGTTGTAACTATTATTGTCCATCCATCCATCCATCTATTAATCCGTTACCCTTAACCTCTTGTCTTTGTCATGGAGGTCTAATGCTTTTCTTGGCATCACCATGAGCAGAGACAAGAGATGGTAATCTAAATTCAAGGCCAGATTATATGTTGGTTGTCACACACATCCACACACTAGGGGCAATTTACAGTGATCAATCAACATGAAGCACGTCTTTGCACTGTGGCAGGAAACTGGAGCACCTAGTTATTATCATCATTATTATTATTATTGTTGTTGTTGTTGTTGTTGTTGTTGTTGTTGTTGATCAGAGAGCTTATTATTCCATAGATAGGATGGAAAAAAGGACACTTAACATAATTATTATCTTAACCGAAGACGGAAAGCTGAAATGCCAATGGAATAATGGAATTCAATTAAGTTTATGTAAACTGAACTGTGGCCATTTTTCCAATTATTTTTCTTGTATCTGACAGAGTTGCTAATTTGCAAATGACTCAAAATTACCTCTGTTCTCTGCTGTGGGATTTCAGCTGAGACAAGCGTCTACGTGGGAGCTGCAGGACGTCAGCGTGAGAAAAATGCCCCCCTCCTCCCTCCACTTTGAAGATGGAATTTGCCTCGGATGAGAAGGTGGCCAATCTGTGTCTCTACCGGCCTTGAAAATGTCACTGACACACACTGGATAATGAGCAATGGCACCGGTACTGTTTTTCATGGATTTTTCATTCAGTTGCAAGCACCGTTTTGTAAAAAGTTGTTGTCCGCCACCATTTATCTGCCATAGTCCAGCAATGTGGGCTGAGCTGCGATCCATCAGATGTTTGTGAACACAGCAACGTTCACACCAGCTGAACATCCTGCCGCTCCTCTCACAGCTCCTACTCCTGCATCTACTGGAGCTGTTCTACCTCCATTATATTCTTCACATTTATAATTGTGGCTCAAACATCAGCCACCCTCACCACTTGTCCTGGTCAGGGTCAAAAGATCCAGAGCCCTTCCTGCAATCGCTAGGTTCTAGGCTACGCGAGGGACGGTACTAGCCCACCGCAGGTACATTCACACACTATGGGGTAGTTTACAGTTACCACTTAACCTGAAAAACTTATCGGTCTATTGGTTGTGGGAGGAAACAAGAGCACATGGAGGAAACCCAGGCGAGGAACTTGCCAACCCTACACAGACTGAGCCAGATTCAAAACATCAGCCACATCTTTGACTGACTTTACCTTCAGAGCAACTCACACCATTGAACTACTCGCAATGTTTTAATTTATGCAGCTGGGTATATCTTATTTTTTTAACTAGAGCAATTTGGGGTAAGGGTGCTACAGCGGTATGTGGTATTCAAACCAGCAACCTCCCCATCCAAAGGCAGCAGTCCCAACCCCTTTCCCACCTGCTGCTGCTGCTACGCTCTGTGCCGCCAGGCCTTAGTTCTGATCCTACACCCAGCTGCAGGAAGAGCACAGTGTAAAGAGTGTAAGCAGGGTGTCTGGTTGGTGGCAGTCGCGGTTTCCCGGGCTCCCTATGCTGTGCGAGGAGCTCCCCGCTGTGCATCAGTTCTCTGCTTGCAGTAAACAGCCCACCATGTGTTGCGCAGCCAAAGCTATTAATGCGCTGCTATTATTGCTCAGCAAACCCATGTGCTTTAATTATGGGGATGACACAAATAAAATCCTCTTTTGTCAAATAATGATGCCTTTGTGTGTTGCGCCCGCACTGTGCTCAGTCCAGAGCAGATGTTCATCCTGAAATATTGATATGGCTGGCATTTTACTGATCCGGTCCGGATCCGCCTGCGTTTTGTCCTTTCCCTATAAATTGTCACATCTGGTGTTGGGGCACAGCGTGACAAGTTATTGTGATTCATTATTTTAGTTTATTGTAGTAAAGCCGAACAAGTCCCGGTGCAGCCAAATAATGATTATGTACCCGGTAGTTTAAACCGTGCTGGGATGCTCGGTTTCAATAGCAACGTTTCCCCCTGGTTTTACTTTTTAAATGCTGAACTGAAAAATCGTTTTTTATTTCTTTTCCTTTTGTTCCAAAGTAAAATATGGGCAAAATGAGACAGTTTTCATCAGGCTCTTGTCTTACCACTCCAAGTCCAGCTATTACCATTTCTTTTTCTTAACATCTAATTTAAGGGACCTATTTTCAACAACCCAATTCAACTTAAAAAAAAAATATATGAAAATGCTAATGATTCTTTTAAACTATAAGTTATATAAATCAAGATGAAGCTTGTTATTTTAAGGTGTAAACAGTATAATAACAAGCATGAGGTTTTGAGCATGGCTTTTTATAATAGCAACCCCACCCCACCTCCTTCCTGACACCCCTCTCTAGTGATTGCTTGTATGTGTGAGAGACAATTACCCCGTTTCTCCTCTTTTAGACAAATTAGCTAGGAACTGTCTGGAGTCAAACATCACTAATGTGTGTGTGTGTGTGTGTGTGTGTGTGTGTGTGTGTGTGTGTGTGTGAGAGAGAGAGAGAGAGAGAGAGAGAGAGAACTAGCCTATTTGTCTTCATTCTCATGAATCAACTGGGAACTGCTGCCTGAGGGCACATGTCACTAAAGTGTGTAGTGCTGTGTGTGTTTGAATATGCAACGTGGGGTGAGGAGTACCTGTGTGCCCAAAACAGTGCAGAACAAACAGAGAGTGAGCTTTATAGATGCCAATATGAACAGTCATCTATATGTGCCAAAGTTTTCCCAGCCAGAGCCCCCTCTTGCCATTTAAGAACAAAGCTTCAGGTTCGCTCAGATACTTCATGGGATTTTCCAGATTACACCATACCAGTGTTCCATTTCAGGCTCTCTGATACATCTGTCCCACAAATATGATGAGCTTCCTGATGGGGTTCAGTCAACTGTTCAAAAGGCCATTCACAAGAACTTTCATATGTCCCCATCTACAATCTTATTACACAGCCCGTGTTCATGTTTTGATGAATTTATTGAACATAGCAAGGAAATGTACAGGATTTTATTGTTATGGTCCACACCTGAACATATCTCTCTATACATGTGTTTGACCTGAAGTTTTAACATTTATTGCAGTGATGAGTTAACTGAATTCCGAAATATCTGGCCACGGTTTTGGACCTTCTTGTACTTGATTATTCCAGTGAAATACTGTAACCTTTTTGCCCTCGTGCGCTATTATGTAAGTGTACATATTTGCAATCTTTGTGCGTAACGTTTGTGTTTCTCACTTGCTGTGACCTGGTGCTGTTCTCTTCTGTTGTCAGTCAATAAAACAATGCATAAGTTATATGGCTCACCGTGAAACTGCTTATTATCATGTTTAAACACATTTACATTCTGCTAATTAAGGGAAACAATGGTTATTTTACTTGACACACGAAGCCTAGAGCGGGAAAATAACTAGAAATCATGTAACAGAGGGAAAAGGAGCAGAAAGGAACCAGAAGCAGTTAAATCTGTAAATAAGGGTTATATAAGTATCTTTTGCTTCTATTTTGACCGAGCTTCTCTTGTTTTATTTTCCAGTAGATCTGAAGTACAATCCAACATAATTAAGTGCTGATGTTTGTTGCTGAAATGGACCACATGCTGCACTTCATATACAGGCTATAATTGGAAGACATTCTGAATGTGTCCAGGGCGCTTGAGCGTCTGCGCTTTCAAAGTGCATCACCACCCCCAACTTACCGTTTTAGACTGCATCTTCTCGACTGTCCACTGCGTGGTCTGAGTGATGCCATGTCACAAAGCCAGGGAGGAGTGGTGATAGAAAACACAGAGGAGCCTCAACGGTCACTGAATCTTCATATTTGTTCCTCTGTATGAGCAGGTACGGTGCCAGAAGGAACAGCCGAGGGTTGCAGGTTCCTTCAAGCAACACGGTTATCGCTCCTTTATAGTTACCTGAGCCGCTTGGCCTGAAACACCATGGTTAGTATCCGGCTGTATAACTAGATAAAGTGGAAAGCCATAAGTCACATGAGGGCCTACAGAGTAGAGCTTTTGCCCAGCATATGGAAAGGTCTGTGATGACGTCATGCAGAAGCACCCAATACCCCAGCTGGCTGCTGTGACTGAGGCGGCCTCTTCATTTTATCGGCAGATTTGTTACAGAGTTCTTGCTGGGGGCTGAGATGCAGCGGACTGTGGGGGTGTTGGGAGGACAGCTGCCAGCTCACCCTCTGATCAGGATGCGCAACAAAGCTCTCGGGGAGGTGGCAGTAATGGTTGGGAGGTGGAGGCTTAGCTTAGCAGGGACTGAAGTTGATAAAGATGATGGGTTTATCGTAGCACCCCCCCTCCCTCTGAGGCAGTGTTCAAAATGCTTCACCTTCTGGGGGAAAATATAGGATATTTGCTTTCTACTGCCATTAGAATAGATAAAACAAAACTAGTATCTCATGGAGATGGCGCTTTGTTAAACGTGGGCACCACGAGGGGGGCAGTACTGGCACAAGAACAGAGATGCATAGCCTTCTGTCCTCGTAACTAGTTCACCAAAGAGCTTGTCGCAAACAATCGCTTTTTACTGCAGAAATGTTCCCGGAACATTACAGAAGCGCATCTCCGACGAAAGGAAGTAAATGTGTGAACCTGGATAGACTCTCACTATCGCTGATGGGGCCTGAATAATAAGGTTATGTTAGAAAGCAATGTGCTGTTCACTCGAACCGGACTGTGTGTTCCAGTTCATTTCCTTATCAGAAATGTCTATAACTCACATGTAGGGTGATAAAAAGGATAACGTTTGCACACCGGACATGTTATAGCGCTGCATTTTTCAAAATTTATATTCGGCAACAGACAAAGGTAAAATGCCTTGAAATCTCCTCTCAAAGTATCCCAACCACTTATATTTTACCAGAAATGGAACAGGAATAGAACTATAGCAGGAATAAAGGAACGAAGTATGACAGTGTACCTGTCTGGCATCTGCTAAAATGTGTTAGTTCCTCGTGTAGTTCTGTATTTAAGAAATGTATTAATATATTTCTATGCCAATAAGGCACTCTAATAAAAGCAGTTGCAGATGTAGGGTTATTGTTGTGGACTGCAGAGCTCAAACCACGGCGGACAAAAACTTTGCGCAAGTTACTTAATGGGTTTCTAAAAGCCGGGGGATCCACAGCTAATTTTCGGTTTCATTATTGCTGTTTCTGGTTACGAACGTGTGTGGGTTTTTTTTTTTTTTTTTCAAATACAGCAATGTATAGCTTAGTAAACACCTCTGATGTCTTAAGAATTTCCTTTGTGGTGTTAAAAAAGGCATTAGCCATATTAGCAGCGCTTAGTGCGATGCTGACGGTTCCATTTTTACAAGGTGCTTCCTGAGTCATAAACAGGTTTTACGCCGTCTAATTAAAGAGCCTACAAATCACTGTGCTTCATAAACCAGCATGACGCTGAAACGTGGACAGCCTCCCCCACCTCTAAAATCGAGATAAAACCCCCAGATGTCACAGTGGGACTAAATAATTACATGTTCTGTGACACGGCCACGAGGCGTGTTCGCGTGTAAGTGATGAACGGGTCGAGAGCCAATGTGTTTGGCTAATGGGACTGAAACCTCTGCAGGTCTGATTAAGGATCCATTTATAGTGTGTGTTTTGGCACTTTTTTTTAGGCCATCGCTAATGGCACCAGGGCAGAGCAGACCCAACTGTCTTTTTTGACGTCGGTGCTACGTTGTTGAGCTTCAGGCAGGGCTGACAAAACCCAGGTCTCGAGGACTGGAACAG
Organism: Arapaima gigas; assembly: GCA_900497675.1. NCBI lineage: Eukaryota > Metazoa > Chordata > Actinopteri > Osteoglossiformes > Osteoglossidae > Arapaima > Arapaima gigas. The sequence continues at coordinate 110,338 of UFQX01000913.1, forward strand.
GGACCGGAGGCTAATGGATGTGCATTTGAGATAAAGGCTACACTTTCATTTTGAAAGAAGCACGCAGTCACCACCCAATACCACGACAGGAGGAGGTTTGTCGAAAGATCGAGGGGTCTAAGGACATCCTGATCTCTGCCCTTAAAAGCCCTCTTTCTGACCCTATGGGTCCAACTGTGGCCAACTGTTCCGCAGCGGTGGGATAAAATTTCCGTCGTAATAATAAGAGTCTGGAGTGCAGGAGTGTTTGAACTTCAGACCCAAGGGGACTTTTATATTCTTTCACATTTCTGAGAGACAAACATCACTCCAAATACGACTTGCAAAGTGTAATGGAAGCAAGCAGAAGTGGGGTGCCCACTGGAGGTGACCGCTGGCAGTGCCCAGACCACCTTATTTCAGAGGACTGGGTGTTTTTGAAGATTATTGGGGTGAAAAAAAAGAAAAAAAACCGAAGAAGAAGGTCTTCAAAAAGACACCGGGAAATTAGCCTGGCTATTCACATCCGCGACATTGCTCTAAGGGAGCCGAGACTCATTGTACAAAATATCAGAGGCGTGTAAGGGGGAAGTCAGCCGAGTCCAACAAAGAATTAGAAAGAAGAAAACGGGCAAAAAAATCAGACAGGAAAAAGGCGATATGTTGAAATGGGGCTAAATCCAATGTTTTGCCTCTTTATTAAACACTTTACCTGGGAGGTAATCGGGGCAGAAAGTCTCCAGCCCTGGCTGAACAACTCTGACTAAAACTGTGCTATAAATAAGGCTTAGACGTGTGAAATGTTTCCTGTACCCTGCTAATATATTAGCGCTTCATTTAATATTTATTGGCGCATTTACCCGCTTTGTACCGCAGCTTGTTTATAACGCTTAAACGTACAGTAAGCCTGGAAGCGGGCCTCCCGTCTCCGTAATGAGAAGGCAGCACGTCTGCTGAAGCTGCCGTTCGCACGCGTGCCCAGTTCCGTCAGCTCCGGGGGGACGTGTTCTTCTAGCTGGAGAGGCAAACGGCAGCCATTCTAATTGGTCTCCCCAGCTTGCCGAGGCCCTGCGGATTTCCAGTCAGACCTGCCACAGGACACGTGCCGCTCCTTTTAACGCGCTGCTCTGGTCATTTCCCCGAGCGCCGGGGCGCCGTCTGGTGGCAGGTGCTGCGGGGGGGGGGGGGGGGGGGG